>JANTPZ010011537.1:0-11601 GCA_025593235.1 Vachellia pachyceras | reverse complement strand
TAAATCAAATCTTACCGTGTTGTCATCCAATAACAATCCAGATGATGGATCCAGCAGCTGGCCAAGGAAGTCTGTTCGTGTTTGTTCCCTTTCTTTCAAGTTACCCGATGAAGTAAGAAGAAAAAACAAAATAACGCAAAAGCTGACCACCACAACACTCAAAATTCGTCGAATTGCCATTCCAATGACTTGGTATACTTCTCATCTCATCAATGCCTTAACCCTCCAATAAACCCCTTCATCCGCCAAAAGCACGCAAAAATTTTAGCTCAACGTTATAAACCACTGATTCACCTTTATTCTTGTTGCCGAAGCGACCCCCTTCAACAGAATCCTAGTACAACAGCAGCCCCTCAACTTTTCCCTCTAAAAATGTAACTCGGATCACTTTCAATCAAAAGCCTAACAAAAAAGCAAAGAAAAAGTAGCTCAATAGGATAGGACAGGACTTCAACCAGCAGAATCGCAGACTTCCTAAAAATTATCTTACAATAGGCTCGGCGCTAACGCAGATGCAAGTAGAGATGGAAGCTGCCGATAAGAAAACTGAAACTATGCTTCTGACCAGATCCACAAACAGAAACAGTTCAAAGATCAAAGAAGCGTTAAATGTTCTTCTCCAGGAAGAAATCGTAAGGAAGCTTCAGAAGAATGAGTTGGAAATGTAATTATGACTCTTCGTTATTTGAAGTTGGCGGTAGACTGCGTGTGCGCGTGAATCGGAACTTTCTCATACGCGCAAAGAACAGTCTAAAGTCCTAGCAATCCCGCGGCCAATCAAATTTTTCAACCAAAAAAAATATACTCGCACTAATTTAATGGTCATAAGTCATGACCCGAAGGCAAATTGTTTTTTTTTTTCAAATATTAACCATGGATTTCCTTGATAAGTGGGCCAGTAGGCCCAAATAATCATCTTGAGTTATTGGGTCCGTTTGGTAAAGCGGTGGAGAAGTACTTATAGGTTTATTCACACAAGCCGAGACAAATATGTGGAGAAAATTGTCTCGTTTTGCAGAAAAGCACTGTTGAACGTGCTTATAGGTATAAGCTCCAGTTTGCCAAACGAAGCCATTGATCCCTTTGCAGATGCTGCACATTCATTGTGCCTTTGTACCAAAAAAAAAACATTCATTGTGCCTCTTGGGCTCAAAGTTTACATGACTCAAATACACGTTCAATAGTTTTTTCATAAAATGAAATAATTTTCTTTACATATTTATCTTGATTTATGTAAAATTACTTCTCTATCGTGTTTCCAAACGGGCCCATTTTGTTTTTGAGTAGATTTTTAATATATTCTTGTAAAAAACGGTTTTAAAAGAAGGAACGAGAATCTCCATAGAGCACAACTGTTAAATTATCAATTTAACATTATCCATAATACAAAATATACAGTAAATTATACCATACGTAAGATATGAATAACACGGCTTACCTTCAATTTAAGATCTGCAGTTTATAATTCATTAAATTAGATATATACTCAAAAATTGTTCCGGCAAAAATTTTTTTTGGTACAAACAAAGAGAGCTTAAAGCTCAAACATTACAAAGAGAACACTAAGTGGGGGTATTGACCCAATATCATACAAGTACACCTCCTGAAGGTGTTGAGGGCACATGAAGTAAGTAGAGGAATATGGGATAGCCTCCTTCACAAGCGCATCAGTCAATCTATTCAGCTCCCTAGACACAAGCCGAACAATCACAGTCCACTCTCTATCGATGAGTTTCCGGCAAAAATTGTTAATACTGATATTGGCTCTTGATTTTTTGTCATTGGGCATCAATGTTCAAAGTTCAAACCTTTTCTTTCTTGACCTAAGGCCCATGCAGAAGAAGTTCTTGACCTAAGGCCCATGCAGAAGAAGTTTAACACTGTAATATACTAGTGGTAGTAGGTCAGATAAAATTAACTGTGATAATTAAATAATACTTTTCAAATGTCCACAAATTTGGGCCCAAAGGGCCCATGGTTTTTGCTTTTTTTTCCAGGCCGGTGAAGTTTTACATTTTTGATCTTTTATTTGGGTCTAAAACTCCGAAAAAGTTATAAATAAGATTCTATTTAGCCGTTTTTGCAGGCCCAAGTGTGAAAAACACCCGAGGCCCCAACTCGATAAAAGTGACAAATAAAATATCAGCTCTTAACTAACATGGGGTATCGGGTTGGATATAGTAGAAGTATTTAGTTCCTTATAACTTAACAAATAAATTAAAGTTCACAATCCTATGGAAAGAAGTGTTCACATTAGTCATTTAGTATCCAACTGTACTTGGAATAGGAATACCTTTAATAGGAAGATATCTATATTTAGTAAAAAAATCAGCTCTTAAATGCTCTACATTAGACTCCATTTTGATTGGGAAAATTACCATGACCTTGAGTTTACAGAGATAAGTTTTCGGTCGAAAATAGTTATGATCTCAAAAGAATCCGTCGTAAAAATATTTTATTTCACAGAGACCCAAGCCAAAAAGGTAAATGCATGTAGGTCTGTAGTGGCTTGCTAGATCCTTTGCTATGACCAAATAATAAAGTAATTATTGATTTATAAATAAGACAAATTGTTTAAAGCAGAATCTGCTTACACAAAAGATCAGATATGGCAGCGTCTAATGATTTTTAGGCTTTAGCGTGATCGAAGGTTGAGGAGATACAGATCCATAATAATTAACAAAGAAGGAATCAAACAAGATAATTGAAAGAGTTGATGATGAAAGAGTTGAAGATAACAAAAAGAAGGCATTGTTGGCATTTGGCACCGCCTTGCAGGTTAAAGGCCCCACCCACCGTTGAAAGTGCCTTCAAAAATTCCAAAACGTCCATCGAAGGACAATCAGATAAGGAGGTGCCTTCTTCCTTTTCCATATAAGCTTCCTTCCCGGATGCCATTCTGAATGATTAATCAATGTGCCTCCTTGCTTCAATCCTCTTGCCCTATAACACACACACACACACACACACACATATATATGTGATTGAGAATGTGCAGCATCACATAACAGTTCATAACACTCGCACACACCCAATCCCTGCCAAAGCTATTTAAGATTCCTTTCACACTCCCTTGCTTTGTGCAGAGACACATCACACAGATTCTGTAAATTAATTAATGGACTTCCAGCCATTTATAAGATCACAGCCAGCCATATCAATTCATGGTGAAGATGCCCAGAATATCTCTATACTCTAGCATTACATAGATGTTTTTTTAAAGACTTTTAATGAAAAGAATTTGCTTGCGCACAATTTCAAATTCAAAGGAGTCTTGCATGTCAAAGCTATCTGCATATGATTAAAATTTCGAGAAACTAAGCGTATTTCTGCATAAATTGAGTAACTGACCAATGAAATGAAATCTCAACTGAAAGTTCAATGGCTTGGAAAATGGCAAGGGAGTGGGGACAGTCAAAGGATCCATCCTAGTATTGAAAACTGAAGTTCATATCATGACAGCTGTCAGCTTAATGATCAATGACTCTATGACCTAATCACAAGAAACCAAGATCCACCATGTTCGAGTTCAACATCTATGACAGCACACAAATTTAAGATGACCACAGTTTATTCTCCGGGGAAAGACAAATCTATAAAAGTGTTTAAAAAAAAAAAACTGCAGTTCCGTGAGTAACATGACAATCTTCTTAAAATATATAGCCAAGACAGGTTCCTTACCTTACTTTTTCATAAACACCAGACTGCAGCAGCCGAGAGCATCCATTGATTCTTCATGCATGGCTAATCACAATATAGTTCAATAAGTAAGCTGAAAAATTTGATGGCTGGGACAAGAACAAGAAAACTGGTGCTTTTGTGGTTCTTCGGGACGAGGACCATGTATTATAACGCCACAGCACTCCCAAAAAGTAGATGTTGGCTTGCTTTCTAATTATACCCATTCTCATCCCGTTTCTACCACAGCTTGTGCCTCACAACTAAATTGCAGTGGGCTACCACATATAGAATTTTAGTCATACGTAATATTCCCGGCATGATTTTCCCTTACTGACGAGTAAAGTCTAGAAAACAAAAAATATTCCCCCCTTAGCTTTACAGCCCCCTAAATATGCCAAAGGAATTTATGCTCTTCTTTATCAGATGGCCAGTTTCCCACTATAAGAAGAGAGACCACAAAACTCTCTCCACCATTGCCCCTAATTTTTTTTTCAGTTACTTCCCAGCAATGGCTAGTTCTAAGAGGCTTGAGGTTCAAACAGACAATCAATCTCCACATAAATGGAGCATTTCTCTCGGAGAAGAGGTATTCAAGAGGTTCTTCAGCCAGCCTAATCCAACAGTACATAAAATTTTTGGTGATGGGTCACTTTTCAGTCCAATGTTGTTCGGAAAGTTCTTCGATCCTTCTGATGCCTTCCCTCTGTGGGAGTTCGAGTCAGATGTCTTGTTATCTAACCTACGTAGCTCAGGACAAAGCACAGTAGACTGGGGTCAGACTGACCAAGGTTACATATTAAAGGCAGAATTACCAGGTATGATACAAGTTACCCTTCATATATCATCACCATGACCAAGTTCTTATTTCTAAACTTAGTCTATCCTCAAAAGAAAAATAATCATGAAACAAGGAGGCTGCCTCACCATTTTTCAAGAGTTCTGGGAACTGAGCCCCCATGCCTTAGCTAGCAGGTAGTATTTTATAGAGCAATATTCACCCTTGCACCAAACTTTTCTTTACTACGTCCTGGGAAAATATTGAAACAAGTTAGTAAAGGCAGAGACACAAAACTAGTAATCAATCAAGTGAATCAGTCACCAAGAGTCAAGAACGAGGACCAGTTTCGTTCAGCTCAAACAAAAAAAACATGATTAGATGGTCCAAACATACATGACGCCAGTGACTTGTTGTAAAATCAGGAACTGGGAGAAATAGCATTCAAGTCCATGTTGATAATGGGAAGATTGTGGAAATTAGTGGGCAGTGGAAGCAGCAGACAAAAGCAAGTGATTGGAGGTGTGGCCACTGGTGGGAATATGGATATGTGCGAAGGCTTGAGATGCCAGAAGATGCAGAATGGAGGAATATAGAGGCTCATTTATATAATGACGTATTCTTAGAGATACGAATACCGAAGAGGCTACAGGGCAGTGATCCTCCTCAAGGGAAAGACGGAGCTTCAAAAAAAGCCGAGTCTGTGTAAATTTAAGAGTAACACATAGCTACTACTTGACTTGTTAATTATGTAGTCTAATGGCACCCCTATATGCAGCTTGATGTTTAACAAACTTGTAACTGTCCACCTAACATCAGTTAGTGATGGGAATAAACAGACCACAAAGGTTTAGTTTTTAAAATATCCCAGCTGTTTACTTAGAGTGCTTCTGACCAACTAGGCGCCAGTGATCAACACAAGAACGAAGCAAAGAACTATTTATACACAGCAAAATTGAGAGTTTTGCTTTCAGTACATTCAATTAGTGGTTAGTACCAGTTAATTACATGATGGGTAATTGCAGCTACCGGTAAATGTAGTTTCCTGCCTGAAATTTTGATTGTTCCAGACCAAAACATCCGGATTACCTGTTCTGTTCATCCATTTTTTTTGGTTGAGATAATCATGATCTGTGCTTACTCTCTTCAACCGAAGAATAGATGTATACTGAGTTGAAAGATTCCAGAGAAAATATGCTGAGTTTAAATTTTCCCCCATGGTGTGAGAGAAGAAATCAAAATACGCCTGTTCAGTGCTAGATCCGCAAATTGGCCATGAAAATGAGTTGTTTTCTTTCTATGACGTGATTAACGCAGACATGTTGGTACAAATAATTTGGAAAACCACAAAGGAAACAGTGTAGTAGCGGGGGGAAATGAGTTTCAGTTTCAAAATCAACTAGAAGACACCAACGGCTGGTTGAGTCAATTGGTAAGCGGCTTGTTCCAGCTTAAGCAAGGTCTCAAGTTCGAGTTCTGGTGTACGCAGCAACCACCGTTGGAAGACTTACCCACCATTTCCAGGTGAGCAACACGGGTCGGGTCCGGACTAGTCAGAGCGAAGCTCCGGTGAACCAGACGGAAAAAAAAAAAAAAACTAGAAGACACTGATATCCTTGTAGCAGTATAAGTTCATGCAGGCCCATTAATTAATGAAAACTTCCATGCTTCATTGGAAATCAAACTTACAATATCTTCAGCATTCCCAAGTCAAGAAACCCACTGGTCATTAAAAGTCAAATATAGATGATTCAAACGGTATCCATCTCCTAGGTTATTGTGAGGTAGTAAGCCTATGGTTTGTTGAAATTCTCAATTTTTTTAAAATAAAGAGCATTACGTCCCATAGTAGGCGCCTATTTTCTTCTCCTAACATCTTCAGATTCAGAGGGATGGGAATGCCTTTTGACAACTGCATTCTACCTTTCAACTGTCTCCTAGTTAGACATTGACGTGCCACTCAATTTCACCAAACAAAGGAAAGCATCGTCTCGTTTGCTTATCCCAATAACAACTAATCATGTAATCAAATATTAAACATTACGCAGTCAACAAAGATGGCAAAAAAGTTGATGTCTATCACGCAAAGTTCTCAATAACATCCCGCCCAATATGGGTGAACGACTAGAGATGATCTGTCCAACTAAGAATTTAAGAATAATTTGAAACTTCAAGCTTATATTGAACAGAACCACTCAGAGTGATTACTGTACTCTGTACCGTAAAAGATCTATCTGTTCTACAGCCGAAAGCTACATGACCAAAGATTATTAACTGAGTCAAATAAAGTTTCATGTAAAGCATGAACGAGCTAGAGAAAAATCGCATAATTAGCTGAGGACATAATAAATATCAGGTGTTTAAGAAAATTGAGTGGACACCTGTATGGACCTGAAATACTGTGTACTAATAAAATTCTGATTATTAGACATAAAGTTGCCAAGCTAAATTCTACCGCCAAGAGAAGTATCCATCCAGTCCCAAAATTATTTTTTAAAGGGGAAAAAACTTCGAACGCTCATAAAGCCATTTCGCAAATAGATAGATGGTTTTTCATACGATCAAGCAGTGCTAGAGACCATGTTAAGCTTTTTAAGAGGAATAGCCACCGGAATGAACACCAGACCAGAAATTATTGGGTTTACATAAAACTTAAGGAAGCATTTTCTCAAACAGATGAATTACCCATCAAGGACTAGGTTTGCAAAACTTAACCGGCTGGTACATCCACGGCTTGTCAGCTACAGAGACCAGAAATAACATTCATAGAAGATGACAAGCAAAATCTTCAGAAGAAGGAAAATCTTGCTTTCTTACTCGGTCGGTAAAGTCCAGAGAAGCACAAGCTGAAAATTGGAAAGAAAAAAGTCGAAAATGGAGATGCGGGGTATCGATCCCCGTACCTCTCGCATGCTAAGCGAGCGCTCTACCATCTGAGCTACATCCCCATGTTGACATTCCTCCCACTGTTAATTGCATACTCATTAGAGTGAGTGTTGTTGCCCAATCATCAATAAAAATTCTTTCCTTCAGCTCCGGAGGCTTATTCTTCCTTTTGATGGTTCGGAACAAGTAGAGTTGGATAAAATGATCAAGAGACAGCAGTTCTAGTTGAAGTCCCTAAGGTTTTCCCTGTAATTAATTTTACAGGTTAAAGGAGAAATAGTTTGTGAGAAAGAACTGTAAAAGGACAAGTAGATTTGAGAGGCCTTGCAACTTTTTTGCCGACACTAATAAATTACTACAAGCGACTAAAGGGTGCAACATGCAAACAAGATCCGAGCATCAAGAGTGAGATTGCGACAGCAAAAGAATGGTAGCCTTTGTTCTTCTTAACTTGGAAAGTGATGTGCATTAGTGTATCCCATATCCACTCACATCAGCTCAGCACAAAACTCTATCTGCATCGAAGTGGAACGCACACGTCATATTCTGCAACAAGAATCATGTAAGCTTCGTAGGGTCAACAGGCAATTATGTGTGTTTGCGCGTGTATGTATTGTAAATCTCAATACCCGTCTTTTCCTATCCTTTTTTGTCGATATATAGATCGGAAGTTGCAATGGTTCTGTTTGTTGAATTGGTGGGAATCATAAACTGGTTCACCAAGCTTTAATGAGAACGAATTGGAAAGACCAACAAATTTGGAGCTATCCATGTGAGTGTTAATGTGAGGTTGAGGGTGATATGTATATAATTATATATACATATATGATATACATGTGCTTTTCACTTTCTGCTTTCTGCTAGTTGGCATCAGAAAATCTTCTAAATGACTCTTCCCTCTGTGCCAAACCAACCGCATTAGGAATTTTTGTTGCATCTGATCTCAGTAGAAGGATCCATACACACGCATTTGTATTTAATGCTAATTGGTGAGCAATTTTCTATTAAAAGCCTCCCTCACCAATATCTCTATATACCTTGAATCCTTGATCCCATATCCCAACTTTTGCTCCCCTTTAAAGAAATAAAAGCATACTGATGAAATATGGTGGAGTTTAATTGAAGGCAAAACAAATAACTAAACCTTTCATTAAACTAATTAAAAGATGATAGATGCATCAAAAATTACTTTAATTTAATATGTGCTCCTAGAAAAATACTTTAAAATAATGAATGTTTTGAAAATATAATTAGTCCTGTAGATCGATTACTATTGGTGTTTTACTTTAGAATGGAATATAATTAGTCCTGTACATCAAAACTTTTTCTTTTGGTCTACAGTCCCAATAAGCACAATGGAATATTATTTCTGTATTTTCGAAATCCAAATGGACATTGAACTAGAGTTAATTTAATTTATCAGACTTAATTAATAAGTTCTATTGGCCGTGGTCCTCACACTAGTAATGTGTGTGTTTGAATTCGTTAGGAGAATGATTTCACATAAGTTGAGGTAACTATGTTGTGAGTGGAATTTTGTTTCAACTTACATAAACATAATTCCAAACGGAGAAGCTACCGATGTTAATTAGTTGTTCTACGGTGCTTGATATAAAACATGTTTTTGGGGTATTTTTTTACTTTTAGGCAACTTCCAAACCACCAAAGCACTGAAAGGCTTAATCACCAGGTGTATCATTACTTATTTTTTCAAGGGACTCATGAAATAATATAAAAAAAGAACAATAATTATGAAGGTTAGTTATGGTCGTTATATGTTTAGTTGACTTCTCGAGTTGGTTCACTTCAATGGTATTCCCAATTCATCTTACAGGACATTCCTTCACCTTTTATTTTCATAATTTATCATGGGGAACTTTTGTATTTTCATGGAAGTAATAAAAGAATGGAACAAAACCTTATTGCCCCGTTTGGTACGTGGAAATGTTTTTGTTGGAAGTGGAACTGGAACTGGAAGTGGGTTCTAAAACTTGTTTGGTAGAATGGAAGAAGTGAGATATAATTTATAATTAAAATATGTATACCTAGTGTGAAACTACCAAAATGCCCCTAACCCAAAAAAAACTCTCTCGCCTCTCACAGCTCAGATTCCAGAACCATCTCCATCAGCTCCATCTCACTTCACAGCTCTCTCGCCTCTCATCAGATTCCAGAACCATCTCTCGCCTCTCAGTCTAGTTCTCTACTCTCTCGCCTCTCAGCTCCGTCTCCCTTCACAGCAATCGACGAGATCGCAGGCTGCGTTTGTTACCATTGTGGGAGTCGCCGTCATCAGAGAAGAAAAGGCAAAGGGGTTAGAAAATGGCGTTGGGATGCCTTCTTCAGTTCATACATCACGTTCGTCCTGTTCATCCTGGCATCAGAGAAGAAAAGGTGAAGAAGGAGTGCGTTCGTCCTGTTCATCGGAGAAGAAAACCAGAGGGAGTGCGATGAAGGGGATGTGATTGATTTTGATGAACACCATCGACATTTTGCTTCACACACCTGAACTCATCTGGCTTCCTCATCGTCTCAGGTCCACCTTGCAGCCTTCAAGTACACCTTCAAGCTTTTCCGCTGCCTGCAACGGAAGGGAAAAAATGGCAATGGGGCATGGAAATGGGGTTGGAACTCGGTTCCCTGGCTAGGAGGCTGAAACGGAGTTCCAACCTTTTTGCTAGAACTCAGTTCCACCTGGAACCCAGTTCCAACGTACCAAACCATGGAACCTGTGGAGTCCACTTCCACTTCCAATTCTCAACCTTCAATTCCTACGTATGAAACAGAGCATATAATGTTTTCAAGAATGGTATTAATTTAGTTTTATCAAATTACATGATTTCTTTGATATTATAAATGTTTATTGAATTCACATTTGTTTTGGCCGAAAATTAAATTTATATTACACATCCTATCCAATATAATTGAAGAGTTAATCTTAATCTTAAATATAAAATATATTTATAATCTTCACTAAGTTTTGTCCAAATTACCCATGAATTTTTAACAATAATTGAGGGGAATTAAGGAAGATGATTATAATATTTTAGAAAAACCATGTCAACTTAAAATATTTTAGGAAAAAAATGTCATATTAATTGATTTAACTAACATCCTTACTATAATTATATTAGATAAATATGCTATAAATTTAGCACCACATGAGTAATTTATAATAGGCTTAATTTATGGTCTGGGAGAATCTTGAACGGCAATCCCGCTCCGTTTGGATAACCCGTTGGGAAAATGGATACAGATTCTGAGACAATTTATGTAAGAGGAAAAGTGTCTCGGTAAGCGCATCCGTTGTGCCAACAGGCAAAACAAACAAAGCCAACATTAGCTCCGTTTGGTAAGCCCGTTGGCACAACTGGTGCGCTTACCGAGACACTTTTCCTCTCACATAAACTACCTCGAAATCTGTGTCCATTCTCCCAACGAGCTATCCAAACGGAGCCATCCCATACCAGAATCAAATCTTTGAAGTCATACTCCCGCCACACGTGACCACCATAACTCAGCTAAGTTCAAAGTTCAAAAATCAACGGCAGTAAAATCTAAAGTCTACACCAAGTCTTTGGACAGGTAAAAAAAAAAAAAACCAAGTCTTTGGAGGAAAGAAAAATCTAAATCAAGTCTCAAGTGTCAACTGATAAAGATAAACAGTACCATCAAACGCAACAAATCTGTAATCCTTCGAGGCCCGCGAACCTCGATACAGAGGAGGTATGAAAATAATTTTTTCCCATTATCTTTTTCATCTTTTCTTCTCAAGAATTCATTTCTCTCTCCTTTCTCTGTGTTTGTGGATCATCATTCATCACTAGTCATCTTCCTGCTCGCCAAAGCAACTAACGGCTTTGATACATTTGTTAGCTTTCAATACAATCCAAGGCCCCACAATAGAGTCTAGACAACACACACTCTTTCCTCCGTTTACCTACGCTACTGTGTGCGACAGATTCAAAAATGGTCTCCAAGAGCCAGAACCGCCCTCCATTACCTCTCTCTTCCTCACCTTCAACCCCTTCTTCTCAGGTACCTCTCTCTTACTCCATGGTTGCACTTGAAAATTATTTCTTTTTGTTCTTTTTCTCTCTATTTTGCTTCTTACTGTGTCTTCTGTTCTTGTCCAAGTTCAGAAGTTAATGGGTGATGAGGTCCTCGTAGATAGAGACCTAGAAGGAGTTGCAGCTGAAAAAATGGTGGGAACTCCGATTAATGGAAGAACTAGGCAAGCTTTCACAGTTGTTAATGGC
>JANTPZ010011534.1:0-11575 GCA_025593235.1 Vachellia pachyceras | reverse complement strand
TATATATATAAGCCTTGTCCGATATATTAATTTAATTTATTTTATTTTATGCATATTAGATTATTCAATATAATATCATGGTTAAATCTAAAGTCATGTTCACTATTAAAATTTATCTACTTTATTACTCACGTACTTCAAACATACATGCCATAAAAATATTATATTTTTATTTTCTATTAAAACAATAGTAAAAAATCATTTTTGTTCAGACATTTTAAAGGATGCATTGGAGACATCGATAATGAACGTTGATAATGGAGGTAGATAAAGGTTGAAAGACCTCTCAAAAAAAGTTATACATAAAGATATTTTTGAAAACACTTAACTAAATCTAAAACTACATCCAACAATATTTTTTTCATAAGATGAGACAACATATTCCATATATATACCTCGATAAAAGTATTTTTCTACGGTTTACAGGACCAGTAACGCTTAAAATCTATGTACCTGACCATCTTTACTTATGTTGTCAATGAATGAATATATATATATATAGGCTCTTTATGGTTCACCCACCAACGGTTCCCCCCCCCCCAACAAAACATGGCAACCTAGACTGCAAGGTCAGTCCGCTAAACCTGTCAGTGAATTATTTTCTTTAGGAAATTGTATTTAACTTCAATGGTAGCGAATTGATTACTCTAAAATTTTAAGAGGTTGTTAATAACAAGTCGAGAAGCACCGTTAATAAGTAAAGCAGCTACCGTTGATAAGCTCTTAAAATTTTAGAGTAATAATTCGTAATTCGGAACTTTAAAGTAATTATCTCTTATTTTTTTCTGAGTGGAAACGTCACTGAATTAATTTAGGGGAATGGGTTTGGTGTATATGCGGAATCTGTCAACCATGGCTCACCGGTCATCACCTCATTCTCCCAGCTTTTTTTTTTTAATAACAAGGCAAGTAAAAACTTTAGTTTTAACAATTACATACAAGCAAAAATATGATAGCTCGTTGGCAAAAAAATAAAAAAGCATGATGGCTCACCTCATTCTCTGAACATGGACTGATGGACACATTTAACTTACCAAAAGTGGCACACACTTGAAAACAAAAGGCAAAACTACGTCAAAGGACCCCAACATTCTAGTTTTATTATGATAAAAATTTTAGAGATATTTATTGTAAGGTTCCAAAGAAGGAAGTTATTTATGAAAAGGTCACAAGAGGATGTTAATGACAAGTGGAGAAGCACCATTAATAAGAGTAGCACCTGCCATTGACAACTTTTAGGACATTTTCATAAATAACTTCCTTCCTTTGGACCTTACAATAAATCTCCCAAAATTTTATATCACTGATATCTAATTATATATAAACAATTCACAGTATTCATAAATTATAAGTAATTGTGGTTTTTTAGCTCATATATCACTTTATAGAATGCAATTATGTTTTAAATTATATCTATTAAATACTAAAAGTGGACATCTTTTTCAATAAAATTCAAATCTTGATTGATCAGGTTACAAGGGATTGACAAGAGCGGACCTACATTGATTTCAGCGGGTTCAATCGCACCCCTGACTTTTAGAAAATTATGTATGTATTAGTATTATATAATTTATTTTACACTAACTCATTTGTTAATCTTGAACCTACTAAATTTCTGCTCAAATTCTTCTCAAAACACGTTAAGAATAAATCACACTTATTTTCTCAAAAATAGCTTGCACCCTCTAAATTAGTGTTCTGAGCACGGTCGGTTACTTGTGATTTTACAATAGGCTTGTTTGATAAGTCCGTTGATAGAACGGATACAGATTCTGAGGTAAATATGTGAGAGAAATTTTATCTCGATAAGCGTAGGAATGACTTTTGGATGCCCAAACGGGGCTATTGAAACAAACCAAATGACGCTGATCAAAAAGTGATTGGGTACAGCAAAAACTTAACCCAGAGTTACGTCAAGCTTGGTCTAAACACACAAGAGTGCAGGAACAGACAAACAGAAAAACATTTGCAGCCCAAGTCAAACACCTAATTGTAAGTAACCAACAATTACCGGAACAAACAAAAGAGACAAACAATCAATTATAAGTAATGATGTTTTCTTAATTCTTCAAATCCTGCCAAACTCCAGGGCCCATTGGTGATGTTGATTCCTTTATAGAGCAGTAGCCCTATACTAAACATTTCCGAAAATTTTAAGAAAAATAAATTTGTTACAAACAGAGACGAAAAAAACCTTTACGTTCTCTGTTCAAAAAAAACATTCCATGGAGTTTATAGTAATATACTAGTAGTGGTATTAATTTGTCTATACTATATTCAATTCTTATTGACTAAATATACATCCCATCAACGCTCTAACATATTTTTTATGTTTTGATATTGGATACATAAAAAATATTTTAATATTTTAGACGCATCTAAAAAATATATTAGAATGATGGATACACAAAAAGTTACTTTAAAAATGTTGAATGTATTTAACAAATATTTTATAATGCAGGATTTACTATAAAATACTTTAAGATGTTAAATTGACGTTTCAAAATTCTTAATTCACTTTTCTTTTTCCTACTGCATTTCTCTACACACACCCCAAAAAAAAATTACAACTGGGGATGCTTAAAACTCTGCCTAAAATTCCTAGAATTATAAGTATTTTCTTAAAATTATTCAACACATGAAAATCACACACGCCCCCAAAAAAATTACAGCTAACTGCACTAACAACAACAAAAACAACTTTAAATAATGGTTATGCAATGAAATAATGATAAAATATGTTTAAATTTTAATTATTTAATGTAATCATTTTAATATTTAATCATTTTTTGTTATTATTTAACAGAAGAATTACAATTTAAATATATTAAATCAACATTTTCCGTTAAATGGAACTAATGATCTTAAGGCAAAATGACTATAAGTGCACTTTTTTAAATTTAAAGGGACTCAATTGAAATTTGATATAAACTTAAACGATTAAATATATATTTAGTCTTTATACATACAAGCAGAGATGGCTTCAAATCACAGAAGAATCAAGTTTCAAAATGGGAAGGCAGTAGTGATGAGCTTTGGCTTTAGTTGAAAAGGATTCTCCTTATTGTAATGACAGAATCAAATTCATTCAGCGTGGCGAGTTGATGGATCACTTTATTCTTGACTCTTGCTTTTGTGTGTTCTATTATGCAGATGCCATGTAATAAAAAAAGAAACCAAAGAGAGTGAATACTTTTCTTTATGCAACAAGCATCTGATCTTCTCCTTCTACATGTGGCTGGATAGCTTCACCAGATTGATTCTCGTTTCTTCATGCATTGATCGCTGGATAACATTAGTTAAAGCAAAGCCCAAAGCGAGGCCCAAACTTTGTAACCTATAAACATGACATTATTTACAATTGGTCTTCAGATACGGTTACCACATGACTGAGTCAAATCTAGTAACCACTTGTAGCGTCATTCATGGATCACTGATCCTATTTTCATGCCACATCTGTATTTACGTGGCAAAGTGTGTTACAACTGCTGTATTCAATTGTCTATAAATAACAACAGTAGAGGCAAGGCAATGTAAAATTTTGGTCATCAAATATTGTGTGCTATCCTATTTCTTAACTTGGTATCAGAGCTTTAATAGGCAAATCGCCATGACAATTATCAACGATGATTCAAGCAGCACCAACAGCTAAACCTCTGCCTCTCCTTTAGCCAAAAATGCTGAGAGACAAAATTTTCCAACTATAGTCTGTTCAATCAAGCTGGATAGAACCAATCACTCCACATGGCTCACTCATGTCTTACCCATTATCAAGGCATATAAACTTGAAGGCTTTATAGCTGGAACCAAACCATGTCCACCCCAATTCTTGTCTCAAAATAACCAGACAAAGATCAATCCTGAGTTTGAAGAATGGGAGTCTGCTGACCAACTTCTTTTTGGATGGCTGCTAAACACCATGAGCCTAGAAGTGTCTTTTGAAATCACACATGTATCCACATCTGCTGGTCTTTGGGAGTCCGCAAAACAACTAGCAGGTGCTCATTCAAAATCTCGCCTCCTCATGCTCCGTTATGAACTTCAACGCACAAGGAAGGGCTCGCTGAAGATGTCAGATTATCTTGCCAAACTCAAAAATCTTTCAGGTCAACTATCTCTTGCTGGAAGTCCCATTCCTCTCCTTGATTTGATCATTCAAGCTTTAGCAGGACTTGATGGTGACAATAACCCAGTTGTTGTCCAACTCTCCCATCAAGCAGACTTTCTTAGCTGGACAAAACTTCAGACTATCCTTTACACCTTTGAATCTCGCCTTGAACAAACAACCAATTTGCACAACCTTCCATCAACAACAACATGGTAAATCTGACGCATTCTACCAGAAACACTAATTTCAGAAATTCTTGGCGAGGAGGCAGAGCATGGGGCAAACGGGTCAGGGGAACTTGGGATCGTGGCTCCTCTTCCTCACGAGGCAATCACAATGAACATGAAAGAAACCCCAAGTGCCAGCTGTGTAACAGGTTTAGTCACACTGTTACCACTTGTTTCTATCGTTTTGACCGCACTTTTCAACAAACTTCCAAGACAAAGAACTCAGGCAGCAGCAGAAATTCAGATTTTGGCACTCTATCTGAGCTTGCAATGCTTATTGGGCTACTCTTGAGACTATAGGTGATGATGCATGGTACCTAGACAGTGGAGCAACAAGCCATGTGACTAATGACATTACCAAGCTTTAAAACACTATTGAAACAAACGGTAAGATAAGTATCACAGTAGGTGATGGATACAAACTGGAGGTCCAAAAAGTAGGTACTTCCACTATACAGAATGTGCCTAATAAGGAAGTTAAACTCTGCAATATCTTATTTACCCCTAAAATTAAGAAGAATCTATTGAGTGTGTATAAAATAGCTCGTGACAATAAAGCAGACATTACCTTTAACAATACTGGTGTTTCTGTGAAGGATGAAGAAACAGGGGAAATGATTCTCAAGGGAAGTGCTAGCAGTGATGGTATGTACAAGGTCAACAAAAATTGGAGAAAATGCACAACAAACCTTGTTTGTGTTGCTGCACAGGCTGATGGTGGAATTGCTTATCAAGGGAAAAGAACTACCTCTAGTAGAACACTTTGGCATTATAGACTTGGCCATCCTAGTGACAAGGTGTTAGATCAAATCCTTAAAATTTGTAGTCTGAAAGTTCTTAATGACAATAAAAGTTTGTTTTGTGAGTCTTATAAATTTAGTAAATCGCACTTTCTTCCATTTAAGCTTTCACAGTCCGATGCTTCTAAACCATTAGAGCTAATACACACTTATCTATGGGGCCATCCCTACTTGCCTCTATGAACGGATTTTGGTATTATATTTTGTTTTTGGATGATTACAGCCGATTTTCTTAGATCTACCCTCTAAAAACAAAAGATGAGGCCTTGCCCATAAAATCAATTTGAAAGGAAAATCAAAATGGTACAGAGTGATTAGGGTGGTGAATACAGAATTTTTTTTATCAGTTCTAAGTGAAGCTAGCATAAACTTCAAGCACTCTTGCCCTCATACCTCTGCATAAAATGGCAGACCAGAGAGAAAATACAGACACATAGAGGAAACAGGACTTACACTTCTAGCCCAAGCTCAAATGCCACTCTTTTACTGGTGGGAAGCCTCTCATACAGCAGCTGATTTAATAAATAAATTACCCATTGATGTTCTAAATGGTGACACTCCTTTCTTTCGACTTTTAGCAAAACAACCTAATTACAGCTCCCTAAAGGTTTTTGGGTCAGCTTGCTATCCTTGCTTACGACCCTACAATGACCAATTTGCAGTTTAGTACAATCAAGTGTGTGTTTTTGGGTTACAACAACTCCCATAAAGGTTATAAGTGCCTAAGTCCCACAGGTAAAACATAATTATCAAGACATGTGGTATTTAATGAGTCAGAGTTTCCCTTCTCTACAGGATTCATTAACAAGAAGAAATTACCTGTAGAATCTGTTGTAGGTCCAGCTCCCTTTATGAGATTTGAACCATCACCAACGCCTTCAAGCCCCACAGAATCCTATGATCATCAAAATGGAAATGACACACTAACTGTTAGTGTACTGCCTTTATCACCTTCACATGAACCTGACCTACAAGCAGACAACTTGGATTAGTCCCCAGTGCCACTAAAAAATAGTCAACAAGATGTTCCTGACGCTGTCCCAAGTGTTGAACCCTCACACTCGATGATAACTCGCAACAAAACAAGTATTCACAAACCAAAACTACCCTACATTGGTGCTCTCACCTCAACTCTTAACTCTTTACAAGAACCACATACTGTGACAGCAGCACTAACTAGTCTAGCATGGAAGAAAGCTATGCAAGATGAATATAATGCCTTGATCAGAAATCAAACCTAGACATTAGTTCCCAGAAATGAAGCAAAGAAAGTGGTAGACTGTAGATGGGTGTTTAAGTTAAAGCCTGCTACCGAGAACACAATGGCCAAGCCTAAAGCAAGGCTTGTGGCAAAAGGGTTCCAACAATGTCCAGGGATAGATTTCGGTGAAACCTTTAGTCCAGTCCTTAAGGCCACAACTCTCAGGTTCATTCCAACTCTAGCAGTCACCTTCAATTGGCAAATTAGACAAGTAAATATCAATAATGCCTTCCTCAACGGAGACCTACAAGAGCATGTATTTATGAAACAGCCTAAAGGCTTTGTATCACATAAATTCCCTAACCATGTCTACCTACTACACAAAGCTTTCTATGGTCTAAGGCAATCCCCACGTGCATGGTTTGACAAGTTGAGAACAACACTGGTTGGCTGGGGTTTTAATAACTCCAAATGTGATAACTCATTGTTTTTCATCAAGAGCAAATCTATTATTCTATTTGTCCTAATCTATGTGGATGACATTATCATCACTGGCAACTCTAACAAGACTCTTGAGTTTTTGTAAGCAGACTCCATAGCCATTTTTATCTTAAGGATCTTGGTGCACTACATCAATTCCTCGGCATAGAAGCCTTTCGAGACACCACAGGACTCTATTTAAAGCAAGAAAAATATATCCTGGATTTACTTGACAGATTTAACATGCTGAACTCTAATCCAGTTCCACCACCCATGGTAGTCAACGTCCACTACTCTAAAAATGATGGTGCATCTATGAGTAACCCGACACTATACAAACAAGCAGTTGGGGGCTTACAGTACCTGATCAACACACGTCCAGACATCACGTTTGCGGTAAACAAGCTGAGCCAGTTTCTCTAATCTCCTATGGATAGTCGCTGAAAGGCTGTAAAGCGTATTTTCAGGTACCTCAAGGGCATATCAAACCTGGCTCTCCACATCAGGCCAACAACCCATCTCGTTCTTCAAGGATTCTCATATGCAGACTAAGCTGTTTGTCCTGACGATAGGCGCTCCATCGGCGGCAACTGTGTTTATCTCAGTGATTCACTCATCTCTTGGTCAGCCAAGAAGCAACTAGTTGTCACACATTCCAGCGTGAAATCTAAATACCGATCAATGGTAAATTTGGCGATGGAACTTTCCTGGCTCCAGTCACCCTTCACGGAGCTCGGCATCTTCCTCCAACACCTTCCGATTGTGTGGTGTGACAACTTGAGCGCTTCAGCCTTAGCCTCTAACCTGGTCTTCCACGCACTGACCAAGCACATTGAACTTGATGTATACTATCTCCGAGACCGTGTCCTCACACGTCAGCTCAGTGTACGTTACCTACCTTCCTCAGAGCAGGTCGCCAACCTCTTCACCAAAGCTCTCTCTTACTCCAAATTTTAGGACTTTGTTCACAGCTAGGCCTTATTCGTTCACCAGCTCCTAGCTTGCGGGGGACAATTAAAGCAAAGCCCAAAGTGAGGCCCAAACTTTGTAACCTATAAACATGCCGTTATTTACAATTGGTCTTCGGATACGGTTACCACATGACTAAGTCAAATCTAGTAACCACCTGTAGCGTCATTCATGGATCACTGATCCTATTTTCATGCCATATCTTTATTTACGTGGCAAAGTGTGTTACAACCACTGTATTCAATTGTCTATAAATAACAACAGTAAAGGCAAGGCAATGTAAGCTTTTGGTCATCAAATACTATGCAGTCGGTGTAACTGAAGCCAAAAGAAAGCCCTCATGCGCATCGATATAGAAGACTAGAAATGCGCAATGGACGAGATGGACTGAAGGTCAACCATAGTTTAAACCCGTTGGAAACGGGTTAGGTTTAACCTATGCCAGGTTTGATGGGGTTACAAATAACGTGCATGTTTGGAAAACAATTTTTTTAACAATGCTTAAAAGCTTCCTCTATGCACACCTGAAGCTACTTCATTATAGAATATTACTATCATCACTCACTAATGACCTATGCTCGCGCATATATATATATATTTAGAACATAATCCTTTATGAGTCTCTCTCTATATACATACACATGCAAGAGATGGATATACCATCCACGTAAATTACCCTTTACTTTGTATTGAACATATGAACATTTTTGGAGTTAGTGTGCCCGTTTGGGAACGCGGTAGAGAAGTACTTTTTACGCAAGCCGAGGTAAACATGTAAAGGAGATTATCTCATTTTATGGAAAAATACTGTTGAACATTCGTTTGGCTTCTGGAAACGAGAAGCCAAAAACATGCCTAGTTTTGTTTAACGCGAACATGTTTTCTAATTAAAGCCATTAATTTTTTGTTTATAAAAAGACAAAATGAAATTAAAGCAAGGGAAGTTTACAATTTACACATAGATAAAATACAGAAATGAGATCTTATGAAATTATAATAAAATATAGACATTGGAATAACCCTAATACTTTTTTTAATAGAAACCGAAATCATTCCTCAACAAAAACTAATCAGGTACAAAGCAGGGAAGGGGCATTCCCCCTAAGCATCTTCCATCCCTAGATTGGATGGTGGATGAGTGTACAAAAAGGCTCAAATATAGTGTGAGAAAGTTTGGCTAAGAAATTCGCCATATTTAAATCCTCTATATAGCTATGGTTCATAGCTACCTTCCAATCCCTATGGCATACAATGGCTCTAGCTTCTTCAATAACATCATGGAAAGGATGATCCCTATAACTCCCTATGCTAATCATGTTAAGGGCTTCAATACAGTTAGATCGAACATATATATTCATGGAGCCCCAATCCCAACATATCTTTAGACCTGTGACAAGTCCCACTAGCTCCGCAATAGCCGGGGGAACAGGTGATAGCTTACCACTATACCCGCATAACCATCGTCCTTCCTGATCCAGCACCACTCCTACGAATCCACAGGTTCCGCTCTGGAGAACTGAGTTGTCCGCCTCCAATTGAATAAACTCACTCATCTGGTGCTGGATATATGGGTATGGGGAGCATTGGTTTCCATAGAATTTGCAATTATTAACTAGATCGCGGTCCCAGCATGCTCTGTAGAGGCTTCTATTTGCACTATTGCAGTCTTTTATAGCTGGCTCATCGAACACCTTCTTGCATCTAGATACCCAGATATCCCAACATGTGTACCCAAACAAGTAGCCCACCGCACCTTACCAGTGTGGCCTTGCTCGGTCTCATGCGTGAGATTCCACTTCACCGACTCTACCCCTGTTAGAGAGAAAAAGGCACGCTACTGCTCTTGATCCACCACGGATTTCCACCTATTAATGGCATTGGGACAATCCTGGATTATGTGTATAGTATCTTCCTCCTATTGGCATCCAACCGGATGAATCGCCTCCACTGCAATTCTCCTCCATTTCCTGAGTAAGTTTGTATGCACCCTACCATAGACGAACAACCACATGAAGGATTTGATCTTTTCAGGAACTGACCATCTTCAAAGAATTTTCCAAATGTTGTCCACACGTTGTGTTGTACCTGCAAGAAGAAAACAATAGGTAGATTTAACTGAAAAACAACCTTCAGTGGAGGGTTTCCAGAAGAATTTAACCTCTCCTCTCTCCTCAAGGGGTGGGTGCACACAAGTGATCCAATCAACAATCCCCTAGGGTAACCACATCCTCAGCTTGATTCTATCCCAGTCTCCTACATCATCCACATAGTCTGCAACCTTCTCATTACGATCAATATACCCCTCGTAGCCAGGGAGCATGTCTATAAGAGCCTGGTTAATAGAAAACCAATTTTCAAACCAGAAGGAGGTACTCCTCCCATCTTTAATATTTTTCCCTATGCCCATCATGAAGGATTTCCACATTGTATTAATATCTCTCCAAAGCACTGACGACTCTGCCCTCTTTTGAACCACAGGCAGTGGTTTGGTCTCGCAGCGATATTTACCCCTCAAGATTCAAACCCAGAGAGCATCCTGATCCGTAGTCATCTTCCAACACAGCTTCAAGATAAACGCTTCGTTTTGCTTTCTCAGCTTCTTGATTCACAGCCTTACATTCTTCTTATCTTGGGTGATATACTCCCAAGATACGAGATGTAACTTCTTTTGATTCTCTCCATCATCCCAAAGGAAACCTCTACTCTGTTTGTCAATGGCTTCCAACACTCCTTTTGGCAACAACATGGTCTGTATATGGTAAGACGGCATAGCCAAGACTATTGCCTGAATTAGATTGGCCCTCCCAGCCATACTAAGATACATTTTCTTCCAATCAGAGAGCCTCTTATGAGTCTTCTTCAAAATAGGAGCGAAGAGAACAACAGACGAGCGCTTGTGTAATAGGGGGACTCCCAAATATTTACCCAGGTCGCTAGTGAGACCCACTCCCATCTTACTACTCAGATCAACCTCTCTAGCAAAATTGATACTTCAAGAAAAAAAATCTTCGTCTTAGTCCTGTTCATTTTCTGTCCCGAGGCCCTGCAGAATTTATCAATGCAACTAACCATCGCATCAATTTGCCCCTATGAAGCTTCTCCAAACAAAACAAGGTTATCAGCAAAGAAGAGATCGGACAACTTTGGTCCACCTCTGCTAAGTTGGATAGGTGTCCATTCTCCTGCTTCAAGTGCATCCTCAATCATATGGCTTAACCTTTCCATACATAAGGTGAAAATGTACGAAGATAAGGGGTCTCCCTGCCGAATCCCTCTAGATGGATTGAACTTCTCTGTTGGCTCCCCATTCCATAGGATTTGAAAGCTAGTAGTGGAAATGCCTGTCATTACCATTGTAATGATCCAATCCTCAAGCCCCACTGCCCGTAAGGTGTCTTGGATAAAACTCCATTCAAGTATATCCGCTAACCATTCCTTTCCTCTCTTGCATCTCATGGAATGGATAAATTCCTGGGCAATAATAATATTATCACTGCTGTACCGCCCCGCAATGAAGCTGCATTGGTGTCTTCCCACTACCTTCCCCATGATGTTCTTCAATCAACTGCTAATAATCTTAGACATGATTTTGTAGCTCACATTACACAGAGAGATTGGACGGAAGTCCTTCATAGTTTCAACCTGTTCAAATTTTGGAATAAGGACAAAGTGGGTGTTATTGATCTCCTCTATGCGTCTTGGAATGGCAATAATATTCCTCACCAGCTGCCCAATTGACTCACCCATGATGCTCCAATACTCTTGGTACATGAAACTTTGAATCCCATCC
>JANTPZ010011533.1:0-10167 GCA_025593235.1 Vachellia pachyceras | reverse complement strand
TTAATGAAGAGTTGAGATAGAGAATCGTTTGGTTGTCTTTGCTGTTAATCTGTGTTTATTAACGGTTTAACTCATTTAATGATATCTGTCATCAAAGATATCCACAGCCTTTGGTCAAAGAAAGATTTAATCTTGATAAATTTATGGAAAGCTAGGCTTCTGAAAAGATTAAAGATTGACTCTATTTTTTCCCGAACTTATTTGGAATCTTTAATCAATAAAGAAAGTTTGGGATTACTTTTCAATCACTGTTTCTAATAACCATATTTGTATAGTTTTCTGAGGATTACGAATTATATAGTATTTTTAGAATAAAATGCACACTCGCATATCATTAATCTTATTTTCATCGCGCAGGCAATCATTCTACATTGAAAAATTACAAAAACTTTACACTGAATCACAAGTTATGTTACACAAGCCTTCCTTTTTATTTTTGTGCAGTTTTTCATATATTTTAAGTCAAAATACTCCGTTTCAACTTAAACACTACTTCAGAATTTTCTAAACACTAACATCATCCAAAAAAAACTTAAACTTTAATTAATATAACTTTGATGTCTTTATCATATTGTGAAATTGATTGATTTTGTAATTTTAAATACGTTTGTTTAAACTCAATTATTTAGTAATTTTTGAACCACAACAATAAAATCTTTATCATGTTATTTTTTTTAAATTGTTGAATAAAAAACCTTCAATGCATACAGAATAGATTGGTGAATATAGTGAATATAACACATGTAAATATGATTTTGTCAGTAGATACTCCTATTACTTTTAGAATAAAAAAATTCTGATGTTAATGGGTGTGTGTTTGAAAATCTGTTGGAAGAAATGAGTTTACAGATTCTGAGAAAAATTTATGAGATTCAAGAAGAATTTATGGATTTCGATGTTTTTTATTACGAATTTCAAGATACTTTTTACGGATTTCAAAATTTTTTTTATCTTAACTTGTATGTACTGTTTGAGAAAAGGTTTCCCAAACATGGATTTGACTACAAAATTTAGAAGTGAACGGGAGATTTTCCTAATTTAAACAAAGTCAACTATCATTAGCAATTTGTGGGAAGGGGATACTGATTTTCAGTTCTAAAATGGTGTAGTGCAGAAATATTCTTTGAAAAAACTACTTCAATTATACCCAATCAATAATATGGAATAATTTTTTTTTTGACCTGAATAATATGGAATATTGAATAAATATGTCAAAAATATAATTAACAAACAGAAGAAAAATTAATTGCGGTGAAAAAGTGTCTCATCCCTCATTTCGAGTTCTGAGTAATATCAATGTAGAGAACACATGAGATAATTTTTTTTTGCCATGAATCTACTTTATTCAATTTAAATCGATCAACACACAGTATAATCTTTAAAATGAAATTTTTGATACAGCATATTATTAAAAAAAATCGCAGCAATTTAATTTTGAGACAGTTTTTTTATTTAAAGGGATAGGTATTAACGGCTTTGAGCTGCAACGGCGGAATTGAACCCATAACCTCCCACTTAAAAGATATCATACCACTAAACTACAACACGTTGGGTTAATTCTGCACATGGATGGATCCACATTATCTTACCTCCCCTAAAATGCAGGAAGCAGCCTTAGATCATGTTTACACAGAGATGCTGACTGTATGATGACACTGTTTATTAAAAATTTGAAACCGTTTCATAATATTTTAATAGGGAGAGTTGAAGCTCAATTTTTTTTTTGGCCAACGAGTTGAAGCTCTATTTATATTTACATTATATATATATATATGGATGCTGGGCGGGTAGTTTTGCTCAATGTGCATGTATTTATTTTTATACGCATCGCGTGGTTGGTTGAATTATATAAAAAAATAATTACATGCAATCACGATGTATTATATAACCTACATTATTTGGTTTGCATTACTAATTCTGATTGCGACGGATTATGTCAAATCAAGTTATCTTTATTACGTAATTTTAACTATATAATGAGAGTTATGTCTTTTATGAATTCACATGTGGATACTTGTACCTTTCATGAATCAGTATTTAAACATTTACATCATTCATTTTTAGTCTAAATAGAATTAAAAAATTTTGTTAACATTTTCATTTTTTATACATAAAATATGAATTTCATTTTACGATTCCATAATAAGATAACAAATAAATGTTATGTAATCATCCTTCCATTACATCACATTCCTCCTA
Source organism: Vachellia pachyceras (assembly GCA_025593235.1). Lineage (NCBI taxonomy): Eukaryota > Viridiplantae > Streptophyta > Magnoliopsida > Fabales > Fabaceae > Vachellia > Vachellia pachyceras. The sequence goes on along the minus strand of JANTPZ010011533.1, from coordinate 7,968 downwards.
ATTACATTGAATTGCATCCCCATGAATTAATGAATCAAACATGCTAATAGATTTTCTCTGAGATTAATTTTAGATGAGAAGTCAACTCTCCACGTGCAGGTTAATTAAGCATCTCCCAAGAACAATCAATGCGTTTATATGCATTTTGGTACCGGCAGTAGTGGCTTGTTGCAGCACGATGACACTGAGCTTGTTTGAAACGTTTCTAAAAGTTAAACGTATATTTGATAGTGTTTTTTTATAAAATAAGATAATTCACTCCATATATTTATTTTGATTCGCGTAAAAGTACTTTTCTATCGCGTTTCCAAACAGGCCCACTAACTACCTTATTCAAGACTAAGAATTTCTTCCCAATGGTATACGTAAGATAAGATAAAATTATCTTAAAATTTATAAAATTTTTTTGGATTCCGTAAATTCTTCTCGGAATTCGTAAATTCTTTTTTTTCAACGGATTCCTAAACACACTCTAAAATATAGGTATTTTTTGTTATAACCGGATGAATAAAAGAGTTTCCTTTAAGATATATTTCCGTGTGTGTCTATTGTATATAAAGAATAAGTGAGGCTATCTAGAAGCATTAGTATCAAACTTTGCTTTATTTTAACGTTGAGGATCTCAATAGAACAGAACCTCTTATATACAAATACGTGTATACATATAATAATTATTCTCTCTAATCATAAGCCTGATAGCTGGTGGAGAAATTTTGATGAATGAGAAGGTTGTTACCATCGTAAATATAAGATATTAATTTACATCATCTTATAAATTTGTAAGAATCTTTCATCAAACAATCCCATTAAGTGCATGCATCAGACGGTTTTTGACTAATAAATGACAGTTTTCTGTACAGATCATTAGAAAAATATTTTAGAGAGACTAGTCTATAGGTATGTTTGACGGAACAATTGTAAAAGTTAAACGTATGTTCAACAGTATTTTTTCGTAAAACAAGATAATCTCCTTCATATATATTTATCTCGATTAACGTAATAGTACTTCTCTACCGCGTTTCACACTATATCTATCATCAACAGTTAACTAATTCTTTTAGTCCCTGTGTATTAGTTGCCAGGCTCGTTGAGTTTATGCCGTTGGTGCGTCATTGCATTTAAAATTGAACTTAATTTTAAATAAGTAAATAACTGAGGATGAGAACGAGAGAAATTTACATTAGTTTTGGGGTTTAATCAGTAATTTTGAACAAAAATAATGGGAGTGCTCGAAAATGACCTCCATATACTACTGAAAATTGTTCTTCATGCCTTGTTTTTTCATTTACTTCCCGTCAAAATATACCCTTCATTCGAATGATCATTTTTCTTGTTCGAATGGAGCTCCTATCTTTAGCTTATTTGAATATGACATACAGATATGAATTGACATTTTTCATACTTCATTTAAATGAATCATGTGCTCCATTAAAGTAAATGACTTATTTTTAGATATCAGCCAACAAACCATACACTTCATTCAAATGGGTTTTTGTTACCATTCGAATGAATTTCTCATCTTCACCTTATTTGAATATGCACTCAAGATAACAATAATAATTTTTCATAATTCATTTGGATGACTCGTTCCAATCAAAATATTACCTTCACACTTTCGAATGCATTTTGCATTTTTGATTTTAGGTTTTCTTTCTCGTTGGATTTGATTAACTTATTTGCATCCCAGTTTCAATAAAACTGCCTAAAAGAAACAACTTCACGCCCATAAAATTGCCTCTTTGGTTGCACTTGAAGCCGGACAAACACGGACGCCGGAGAAACGGTGCTGCGACTGTGTGGTTGTACAAAATGGAAGGCTAATTCTTCTTCAAAATTTTTAAACGGGTAATATGGTCTTTTTATAATCATATCTGATTTGAAATTGTGAAAATTAAAAACACTGAACTGTCCTTTATAATTTTAATGTTTTTTTTTTGTCTGAAAGTTCCCCTAAGATGCTTGATAATTTATAACACTCATAATAATGGAAGCAGCGGGATACAGAAATTCGTACCAACATTGTTGTGTGTGTGTGTGAGATGTGTAATTGAAATTAATCTGATCATGCGGCAGCAACCCACATGGCTTTTCATCATTTCACTTTCTGCCCAACACTTTTTTAATTTCGTATCTTCAATGAAGAATAAAAAATACTTTTATATAAATTAAAATAAATATATAAAAAAAATTATCTTTAAAAAAATATTATTAAATATATGTTTCATTTTTAAAAAAAATTTGATAAGTAAACCAATTGTAAAGTAAGGATATTTATAATGTTTATAAAATATTTACATTTCTCACGAATAAATTGGAAAAGGAATTAACTGACTCACAGCTAGAAACGGGGCTTTGTTTAGCTGTATTTAGGAACTTCCTTAAAAGGTTCAAAATGTATATGAATAAAAGTCCGTTAGCTTATATAATTTAATGTTTGGTAACTTATTCTTTTAAAATACATTTTTCTATCGATTTTTTAAATGATTACAGTAGTATCAATGTTCCCTATCAATAACACAAGAAATGATATATACCTTGTTTGGATTAACAATTGAAATTACTTTTTGGCTAAAATATACTTTTGATCCTTTATGTTTGCGTCAAATTTAATTTTAATCCTTTAAGTTTAAAAAATGCACTTTTAGTCCCTTAAACTTAACCCCGTTAGATTCTCTTAATGGCAATTGATGACTCATTGAATTTAATTGATAACTGTTTAATAAAACGTTGACAAAGTATACTCACATTTTAATTTTAATTTAATAATATAATAAATTTGATATTTTAAATTGTGTAAAATAAAAAAAGATTTAAAATAATAGCGTTAAGTTTGATGAGTCAACAATTTCCGTTAAGAAAGACTAACGGCGTTAATTTTGAGGGACTAAAAGTGCACTTTTTAAACTTAAAGGACTAAAATGAAACATAATATAAATATAAGGGACTAGAAATATATTTTAGCCTTACTTTTTTAATCTGATTTATAATCTATGAGATGAGTATTTGGGAAAAATTTATCGCAACTTTCATATAAATGTCTTTATAACAGACTTTAATTCCATGTAATTTGCGGGCAAATTTTACCCATGAAAAGAGATTGAAATGGCTTTTGAATGAATTTCAACAGGATCACCCTTGTATAGGCAAATGAGATTCACAAAGTTCATCTACTTTCAGTCATGGATTTTATAAGAAAAGTTATTTAACAATTTGGATCAACAGATAATCTTTCATTGAAATGCAAAAGAAAACCGCCAATCAACTTTCCAGAAAGGTCAGTGAAACTTAAACTCTCTTTCTAAATAAAAGGTTGTAAATTTAATCTCGTTTGTAATATTATGATGTTAGTGTCTGTTTTGTGAAATTTTTTTCTGAAAAAAAAACTTTTCAAAGCCATCAATAAGATGCATGGATGGCTCTTGTGAAGTGTTGGTGGGGCTGGGGCAAATGATGGATGAAGGAATCAAGAAATGAAATAACTTTGTAAATAACTGTAATATAATAGTGATGTTAATGAAAAAGCAGAGTCGTGAAAATGATGGAGTGATTATTATGAGGAAGAAATATCAATGTGGAAAAAAAATTGGGAAAGATGGGCACAGAACCAAATATAAGTGGCACATGACAGTATGAATGCTTTTGCTGATGCACATGTCATTAAAGCACGCACCACTGCGTCATTTATTGGGTGTTTGATAAAGCTTTTTTCTTTTTTTTTTTCAAGTTACATATAAATTAATATAAATTTTTTTATATATTTATCTTGATCTACGTAAAAATATTTTTTAAATGATTCACATACAAGCACTTACATGTGTATGTGTGGTGTCATCTCCACTCAACTATCGCATAATTAAATTGAACCATTGATTTCCTTGGTGACTCATTGTTTCGATCTTCAAATAGAAAAAGATTATGTAAGCACTTACTCGAAATCTCACTCCATTGTGGAAGACACAATTTTTTTTGAAGAATTCACCATGATATATCTGATCCATAACATGAAAAATGGATTTTTTGGCTGCTACTTAGTATCGACAATAGGTCTAAAAAAGTATCTAAAAATAAAAAATTTAGATATTTATACCCTGCCGAAGTAAGGAACCATGTTATATATGTATGGCCATCAGCCCACCACAAGATGTGGGCTTAAATGCGATGCGTTAAAATCCCATGCATAAGTCCACCAGACAATGACCCATTGGGCTTTCAGCCCTGTGCCCCTAATATTGTCATACAAACATTGCATAAATAAATATATTGTATCACTTCAACAAAGACCAAAAAAAAAAAAGGTCCAGCAACACTGGTTAATTTCTCACAATGTGATGAATCAACATTCGAATCCATATTAAAAGATATACATACATATAATACTCAATAGTGTCTGAAATATGATTGCTTTGAGTATAATGATATGTGTGATTAGCAAAAACATATATTATAAGGAAATGTTAATAACAAATATATGTTTTATAAGTATTGTATTATAATTACAAGTACCTGATATGGATTTTTATTTCTCGTGCATTGAAGGATTGACGAGTTTAAGCTGGTGAGAATTATCTTTCTTGATTTTTTTTTTAAAAATATAAGGGTTTACATCCTAATCTATATATCCATGTCACGTGGCTAGAAAGAAATATACTTAATATTATGTTTGGTATGATGGAATTGGGAGGTAGAATTGGAAATGAAATTTATTTCCTATGTTTGGTATGGTAAAATTGAGGGGTGGAATTGGATATGGAAATAGAATTCAAAATGGGTAGAAATGAATTCCATGATGTAACCCATGGAATTGATTTTTTGGCCCCTTATTTTTTTCTATATTTATATTCATTTCCATTCTCATCTTCATCTCCATCTCCATTTCCATTTCCACTAAAATCAAATCCAGCATACCAAACGAGCGATAAAATTGTGTAATATTTCGCCTTGGTCACTCTTTCCACTTGGGGGCGTTAAGCTCCAAAACTACAACTTGATCAACTGAAACCAATCCACTTCATAGATAGATAGATAGATAGATAGATAGAGAGAGGGGGAGAGAGAGAGGGGGAGCAAGTCAAGTGGGAATTTGGGTGTGCTGCAATTAAGTATGGACCTGAAAAACTTTGATGTAGACCCAATTAATTAATCCTTTAATATTTCTAATCAGTCTTATTCATCACCTAATCATCTTCGTTTCTGCCAATTCCAAATCCACTTGAAGCCTGTAATATCTACTGCATTAACAATTTATTTCCTATATATACTCATCCGACAGATAAATATTCCAATGTTCAAAATGAAAACATAGGGCAAGGTTAGTGACTAGATATCGTAAGTAAGATTCAACTCATATATGTATATTAACAGCCTCCTACTTCTTCACAACACAAAAAATTAACATTCAAATCAACTGTAAAAAGGGGTCACATTTAATATACAATCATAATATGATTATTTTCAGTAGAGAAAACACGTGTTTAAAAAAAACTCCTACCCATAAGCAGGCTTACATGCCACTAGCTATAACAATACTAAATTAAATACCCAATGTTTAATTCATTATCCTTTTATTTCTTATTAGTTTTGTACCGGTTGGTCATATGAATGACTCGTCCTCACCAACCACCAAGTATGAAGGCAGCCATCACACCCATGCGCTAATTAAATTAATCAATCATTCGAAATTATTGATGAAGACCAGTCTTCTTCTTCTTCTTCTTGTTTTTTTTTTTGTCTGAGTGACTGTTAATAGAAACAGGATGCATGATATATTGTGGCTCATCTTATTGGAACAGCCTCGCGTCTTGTGGTCGTAGAGCCTAACTGATACAAAACATTTTCACAGAGAGACTTAACTTTTTTAATTATTAATTCGAATGGTTCGTGGAGGATTTAATGGATGTGTCAATTGTATTAAAACAAAAAGGCTTAACTCTAATCAGAACCAACAAGGACACGTTTATATGAATCATCGATGATGGGTTCATTAAGAAAATCCCATCTTGTGTATTACTTACTAATAAAAATACAACAAAATGAGACGATGTCTTGATTACGAGACAACTATAATGGAAGAGGTGTAAGAAGAAGTTCCTTTGATTCCACGTTTCTCACGTTCTTCATTCAAATAATCTCTTAAAGGCCATGTTTAGGTTTGGGTTATCTTGCCATCGAGTCATCACTGGGGTCAAGATATGAGTCATCGGTTCATTGGATTAGTGGTAAAATCCATTTTTTTAACGTGATTCACGGCTTACAAAGTAAATATATGAGATGCGTTTTATTTCGACTTACGTGAACGTGCTTCTATAACGTCATTACAAACAAGCTCAATCGGTGACTGTAAATCTGTATCCTGCAAACATTTAAAAGATTCAAAACCAATTAACGGGCAATTTATGGCTGTCATTTTCTATCCCAAAAAAAAAATCTCAATAAAAATGAATTAATAGATTCCAAGACTATTGCCAACCGCATGAGATATATCATCATCACCATTTTCAGACTGCCGGGGTGATTCAAATATAATTTATGGAATATTTGTTTAATCGTAAAAATAATAATCCTAATGTTTCCTGGAAAAAAATGATCTGTTCATTGACGTGGCCGGGAAATTAAATGGAAGCTAATTGCCACTATTTACACTAGAGTACAGGTCACATACTGACCAATATAATTAGAGACATGATTAGAAGGTGTGTATATAATATCAATAAAAATTATATCAAATTGATTAAAACTATTTTAATTGATGAAAACAACGGTAATATACAACATTTAGAAGGACGAATGTACCAAAAACATGCAACATGACAAGCCTCTGGCATCACCTATCCTTTCTACTGGATTATTTATTAATGATCGGCCGGATTTACGATCTCCACCTCGCTTTTTTTTTACCTCTCAACGTTAGTTCCATTTTGTAATTTTAACAATTCCTATACATTTTTATTTCTTTTATTATCCATTTATTTGCATTTCTACTCTTTCTCTCTTTTTCCTATTTACGTACTAGTCAACATATTTGAAAAAAAAAACTACAACAGAAAATAGGGATCACTCAGTTGGTAAAAGTTAGATCTCGTTAAGAGGCCCTGTTATGGATCTGTTATGTGCCAACACATATATATATATATTGGGCCTGTTTAAGAACACGGTAGAGAAGTGTTTTTACGTAAATTAAGGTAAATATTAAAAAAAATTATTTCGTTTTATAAAAAAACACTTTTGACTTTTTTCAAACATAATGTGAAATAAACTCATTGACAATCGGGATAATGTTAAATTCTATCGGTGCTACTTTTTTTTTATTTAAGACAATTTCTACCAAATTTTAATAAATTGCTTGCCCATGCGTGTGGTGTGGGAAATGTTATGGCGTGTTTGGAGGTTGGATCATGGGGCCACGAGACTTGAAACAACGCGCTAACCGTAGGTAATTGACTTCAAGCTTCACATGTAAACACGTTAACTCGGGTTGACTTTATTATAATAATAATAATTATTATTAGTATCACTATGACAAACCCACGTTTTTAAGCATTCCCCACATAACTCCACACAGATAGAGCAGACGCAATTGTAGCTTCTAAATCTATCTATATATTTTTTTTTCCGATAAAACTCTTAATTTTAAAGGGAAAAAACTTGTACTGTGGAGTACTTTTCAGAGACAAAAAGATCACCTCTAAACAAAAATAATAAAAAAAAGTACGAGTAGTACTTTTTATCCATTATAAGAATTATAAGTTCCTCAGGTTTAATGCAACTAATTAAGAATATGGGTTTCATATATTTTCTTAAATATATTGTGCGGTGTCCGGAATTTCGAAAAATAATGTAATCAATGTTTAGCGCGACTTTCTTTTCCATGTAAAAAAGTTCAAAATATATTATACATGAAGTTCGCACCAACTCAATAACAACAAATGGACACGTGCATAATCTTAAAAAAATGTAGGTTATATATATATA
>JANTPZ010011529.1:0-10954 GCA_025593235.1 Vachellia pachyceras | reverse complement strand
CTAAGTAAGTAATTAAGCTTAAAAAATATAGCATTTATTAAATCTTCAAATAGAAAAGTTTAAATTTACTAATTAAAGGCTACAAAATATGAAAAGTCAAAACCTTTTTGTGTATATATATCCCTCTATGTATATATATATGCTCGTGTGTGTGTGTATATGCTCATCATGTGTGTATATGTATACTAATCTATTCTCAGTTTTGTAATTTCTTCCATGCAACACAGTATTGGACATAAAACTCTTGTGCAACGGGCGACGGTGATATGCGACACAGTATATATATATGCTCATGATACATAATTTCTTCCATGCAACAAAGTATGTGAAGAGAAAAAACTGAAAAGAAAAGGAAGAAAGTTACCACAATGTGAGACGGGTGAAGCGTGCGACGGCTTACAACGGCGTGCGACGAGCGACGGCGATGGTTTGGGGCGAGCGCCGGGAGGGAGGGAGTGAGTGGGCGACGGCTTGGGGGAAGGGAGCGGCGAGAGGGAGCAAGGGAGTGAGTGGGCGACGGTTTGCGGCGAGCGCCGAGAGGGAGGGAGTGAGTGGGCGACGGCGATGGTCAGGGGAAGGGGCGGGCTTGCGGCGACGGCGACTGAGTGGGCGACGGGACGGTTTGGGGGAAGGGGGGCTTGCGGCCACACGACGATGAGTGGAAGGGGCGCTTTGCGGCGAGAGGGAGGGAGTAAGGCATTTGGGGGACCACAGAATAAAGAAAGAAGGGTGTGGGGAAGGGAAGGCTTTGCGGAAAAATGGAGAGAGTAAGTGATTTTGGGGGATGTAAACGGCGCCCTTTCCCAATGCGCCCTACGGCGCCCAATATAATTTTGGCACCTTTCGGCGCCCGTATGGCACCCTTTTTAGTATAAAGGACGCCTAAAGGTTTTCGCCTATTTTTAAAGTTTTCACCGCCTTCACTTTTTACTGCCTTTTTTTAGAAAAAGGATGCGAATTTCAGTAGTAAAATGTTTTCTCTGTAGTAGTGTAGGTAGAATTGAGACTTCACACTACCAAGTCAAACACAAAGCAACTCAATACATAATTAATCCAAGTTTGGTACGGCCGTGACCAAGTATTTAAGTACGAATCACTAGTCCTAACTCAGCAACTAAGTAATCCAATACAAAAATACATATTAAACTACTACTCCCCTTTTGAGCCCTTGAACTCAAGCCTTCTCCATCTCCAAGAGGAAGGAAGATGTTTATCTGCTCATAATAACCAACTCCATACTCAAGATGGAAGGATATGAATGCATGATGGTCTGGAAGTGATGAATGAGAGAGTATAGAGAAAAATGTAATGAGAGTGAAATTCAAGTGTGGCTGCTACTCTCTTCATTTTCTTTGCGGAAATTACCCTAAAAAGGGTTTTTCAACTGTCTTGGGTCGGGTGAAGGGTGTGTGGGTCGGTTATTCTTTCCATTTAGAGCCTGATCTAGTTACTGATTCGCGATATTCACCACGACAAACCTCTCTTAAGAGTTCTTTTGTTTGCACGCTCGATCATTGGCTACGATGAAGGATGAATTGCGCCGCGGTGAAATGTTCCAAAGATGCCTTCTCACATTCTCTGCCAGAGTTCATGAAATGAAATAGCAAAGATTTGGGGTATCTATTGCTCATGATTAGAATTAAGCACAAGTATATCATATTTCGTGGCAATTGCACCGAAAATCAAGCTAATCAAAACAAACAACTCTAGCTTCCAAATTAAGCTCAAGAAAGGTCATGATGGGCCAAAATTGCATCAAATACTTTGGAAATTCATGTAAAAGAAATGGAGGAATATGGCTCAATCAAATTTCCCCACACTTAAACCTTTGTACTCCTGGACAAAGCCTTAAACCTTTATACTCCTAGACAAACTTTTCAAAATAAAACTTTTAAGGATCAATGCATTCAGAACCTATCAACATGAGATCAAGATATTAGAATTCAGTTAAAGCATTTGCCAAGGAATCAACAAGAATCAAGGAAGAGGCACTAGTAAGATGATCTTCGTGAGAGTTTAATTCCAGAAATTGAATAAAAGAGACCTTCCTCTTAAGAGAAATCTGTTTATCTCTCATCTCACTTAGCCATGACAATTTCACTCATGGCCTGCTTAATCCAATCTCTACCATAAGCTTGTAATTATTCTACCTCTCCACTACGAGATTAATACAAAGTAAATCAAGATGACTTTTGGGTTGAAATGGATGATGGAAAGTTAAGGACAATGAAGCGGGGTGATGAATTGAATTCTTGAATACAACACTACAGAAAACTTCAAATTTAATGCTGTTAGTGTAGGATTTGACCAAGAGGGGGTGAATTGGTCACATTTGAAAATAAATCTAAATCATAGAAATTAAAAACGAAGTCACCGAGAATGCAGAAGGAGAACGAACACAATTATTTATCCTTTTCGGTCCTCTCTGACCTACGTCCAGTCCTTAGAACTCCTCTGAGATTTGCAATCACTAATAACAATCAAACTAGCTCAACGAGCCTTTACGATCAAGGAGTGACACTCCCCCTCACTATTTGCAAGAAAGCAGAGTCCTTCACACTCTGTTTTTAGACAAACTCACAGCCCAACAATCTCAAGGCCCCGACCTTGAGTTTCTCACATAATACAAGAACGAATCACAAGATTAAACTCTCAAGTAGATGTGCTAATCACTAAAGCTCACAGAGAATTTTGAATATTACAGAAGACAGTAAGCGTTTGAACAATAACGTAATTAGTTGTCATCTTCCGTCTTCAATGCTTCTATATTTATAGTTGAAGTTATTCAATGTGTCCATTAGAGAGAGCCGAATAACCGTTGCTTAGATTGAATAGCCGTTGTCTCTGGTTGGTGTGCATTAAATGCGGTAATAAATGTGTTTCTTGATGATGGCGGAGTCTGAGAAGGATTTGATTTCATCATGTTTGTCAGAGATCTTCAGCTGTCATGCTTATACCTATTTCATAGGTTAGTAATCGTGCATTTATGGCGGCAGGTAAGTTTTTAAAACTTTGACATTAATAAGGAAAGATTTGGTAAAAAGTTGCTGCTGTCAGATAAAGGTAGGACTCAAGTTCAAGAATTCTCATAACTCAAGTTCTGTTTCATGAGTTATAAGCAATTTGAAATGATGCAGTGGAACTTCAAGTTTTCATAATACCAGACTCGAGTTTAGAAAGTTTTAAAATGGAAAACTCAAGTTTATATTGGAAGTTTCAGAATGTAGCTTTAGAACTTTTATTTGGAAACCCGAGTTTATAATGGAAGTTATGAAATCATGTTCTGAAACTTGAGTTTTAAATAAGCATGACTCAAGTTTTATAACAAGAATTGATCAATCAATTAAGAAAAGCACGAAACTTGAGTTTTTTAAACTGAGGAACTCGAGTTGTTAAAACTCTAATGCCAAAACTTCCAGTTTTCAATTCAAGTTTTGTAAAACAGTTTTGGAACTCGAGTTATGTGCTTTTGGAACTCGAGTTCTACTACAGCAAAGTCTTTCTCAGTGATTCAAAGGCACGAAACTTGAGTTGTATGGTCTTGGAACTCAAGTTTTGACAACTTGAAGCTATAAACTTGGGTTTGCCTTGAAAGTTTTGAGGAACTTGAGTACTTTAAGTATGTAACTCGAGTTTTAGCACAAGAAGTTTCCTAGAAAGAGGATTTTAGGCATGAAACTTGAGTTCTTTAAAGGTATAACTCAAGACATTGAAACTTCTTTGTCAAAACTCCAGTTCTTGCTAAAAGTTTTCAAATTAAAGCAACAGAACTTGAGTTTTCAAAAACATCTAACTCGAGTTTTTGAACTATAAACATGATTTTCAAAATTTCAAAACTATTTTCGATTCCTGCGATATAAAGGTCTCTGAAGTAGTGTTGGAACTCGAGTTTGCTCCATTCAGAACTTGAGTTTTAAGCCTTTGTATCACAACTCGAGTTTCTTTCTCCCTTAACTCGAGTTTCTGAGCTTTTCTCCCTCAAACTAGTTACTTGTACTTACATAGAAACCTGCAAAACTTATTAAAAACACTCCGATGCTTAAGTTAGTATAATCAATCATCAAAATAATGGTAAATCAACATTACTTATAGTTCATTGGGATTTACCATTCCGAATTCCCTTCGAATGTTCATGAATTGTTCCCTGGGTAGCGGTTTGGTGAAGATATCTACTATTTGTTGATGGGTTGGAATGAATACCACTTTGATGTCTTTCCTTTTCACATGATTTTGGATGAAGTGATGATGTTAACGATATGCTTTGTCCAAGAGTGATGCATAGGATTCTTGGCCAAATTGATAGTGTCGGTGTTGTCAGAGTATGGGAATTTTTGTGAAACTCATTCCCAAATCTTGAAGTTGTTGCTTTATGCAAAGCACTTGAGCACAACAACTCGTAGCAGCTATGTATTCAGCTTCTGTTGAGGATAGTGAAACTTTGATTGCTTCTTGCTAAACCAGGATACCAATGAACCTCCAAGGAACTGGCCTTGACCACTTGTACTCTTCCAATCGGTCTTGTAGCCCTCATGGTCAGAATCTGAGTATGTTATCAACCCCACATTAGTTCCCTTGGGATACCATATTCCAAGATTGATGGTACCTGCAAGATATTTAAAGATTCTCTTCACGTTTTCAGCATGTGATTCCTTTGGTGCTGCTTGATAACGTGCACACATCCTAATGCTAAACTGAATATCTAGTCTGCTAGCCGTGAGATAGAGCAATGAACCAATCATTCCTCTATATCGCTTGATGTCAAAGTCTTTACCTTTTGCATTAGTATCAAGCAATGCCATTGAACTCATGGGAGTGTCTGAACTTTTGCACTGATCCATCCCGAACTTCTTTAAAAGCTCTTTTAAGTACTTCATTTGACTAATGAAAATGCCATTCTTCCTTTGTTTGATTTGAAGTCTGAGAAAGAAGTTGAGTTCTCCCATCATTGACATCTCAAATTCAGCTTGCATAATCTTAGCAAACTCTTAGCATAGATCATTGTTATTTGCACTGAAAATGATATCATCAACACAAATTTGTATAATTAACATATCAAATTTAGAATGCTTAACAAATAAAGTTGTATCAACCTTTCCTCTAGTGAAACCTTTGTTGATTAAGAAATTGATAAGTCTTTCAAACCAAGCTCTTGGTGCTTGTTTTAAACCATAAAGTGCTTTCCTAAGTTTAAAAACATGATAGGGTTTAGAAAAATCTTCAAAACCTGGAGGTTGTTCAACATATACTTCTTCTATAATAAACCCATTTAGAAAAGCACTTTTAATATCCATTTGAAAAAGTTTGAAATCCATTAAGCACGCAAAAGCAAATAGAATGCGTATGCCTTCCAATCTTGCCACTGGAGCATATGTTTCCTCATAATCAACCCCTTCTTCTTGATTGTAGCCTTTGGCCACTAATAAAGCTTTGTTCCTGACAATGTTTTCAGATTTGTCAAGTTTGTTTCTAAATACCCATTTGGTGCCTATGACCGGATGATCATTTGGACGGGGTACTAAGTCCCAAACTTGGTTTCTTTTAAATTGATTTAGCTCTTCTTCCATATCTATAATCCAATCATTGTCAGTCAAAGCTTCCTCAATATTTTTAGGCTCTATTTTTGAAATAAAAGCTGAAAATTGAGCCTTATTTAGAAATTTTTTCGTGTTTGTACACCTTCATCCATTTCTCCAATCACTTAATCTAGAGGGTGGTTGCGGATGTACTTCCACACTTTTGGTTGAGGGGATTGAGGATGTTCATCCGATTGATCATTTTCAAAATCATTTGTTGGTTGATCATCGATTGAACTATCCATCTTTGCATTTTCAAAACCTTTTGAAATAATAACTTCTTCATCAAGATCAGGTTTCACTTGAGGTTCGATTTCAACAAACACTACATGTATTGACTCTTCTACCATACAAGTACGTTTGTTAAAGACTCAAAATGCTTTACTTCTATTGGAATATCCTAGAAATAAACCTTCATCAGATTTAGGATCGAATTTACCGAGATTATCCTTGCCGTTGTCATGGATGAAACATTTGCTACTGAATATGTACAAGTGAGACAAGTTTGGCTTCCTTCCTTTGAACATCTCATAGACTCGGTTGGATATGTAGCATGCGTGCTAAGGCATCAGCCCAAAATACTTGAGAAACTTTCTTTTCAGATATCTTCGCTGAGCCATGTCTGCAAGCACTCGATTCTTTCGTTCCACGACTTCATTTTGTTGAGGCATTCTTGGGGCTGAGAAGTTGTGGTTGATTCCCTCTTTTTCACAAAATGTTGCAAAGTCATCATTCTCAAATTCTCCACCATGATCTGTTCTAATAGAAACAATAGACATACCCTTCTTATTTTGGACCTTCATGGCAAAAGTAATGAATAACTCAAAAGTTTCATTCTTTGAAGTTAGAAATATGGTCCATGTAAATCTAGAGAAATCATCTACAATAACTAGAGTGTAGAGATTTCCTCCTAGACTCTTTACTCTTGCAAGACCCATTAAATTCATATGAAGTAGTTCAAGGGGTCTCTTAGTTGAAATCTCTTTCTTTGATTTAAAAGAAGACTTAGTTTGTTTTCCCATCTGGTAGGCAGCACAAACTAAGTCTTTTTTAAAACTTAATTTTGGAATCCCTTGAACTAATTCATTCTTGATTAATTGGTCATGCTGATTCATGTTAACATGTGCATTTGTGCCATAAATGACTTTCATCAGCTTGACTGATTAAACAAGAGTTAGAGAAAGCATTTTCTAAATCAATGGTGTAGCAGTTACCATCCCTTGGAGCTCGGAGTTGGATGTTCAACTTCTCCTTGTTATTGGGTAGATCCTTCTTGTTAATGATGAAACATTCTTGTGAGTCGAAGATCACCCAATTATCTTTATCAGCACTTTGACTCATGCTTAGGAGAATGTGACACAAGCCTTCCACGTGATAAACATTCTTCACAGATGCTCCATTTGCATTGCTAACTTCACCAACTCCAACAATTTTGCCTGATTGATTGCCTCCAAAGCTCACTCTTCCTCCTTCTTTTGCTTTAAGGTTGACAAACTTATTTTTGTCACCTGTCATATGTCTTGGGCATCCACTATCGATATACCATTTCCTCGATTTAGATGCTCTAAGACAAACTTGCAAAAAGATCATTTAGTTGTTTTAGGTACCCAAGTCTTATTGGGTCCTTTTGGGTTAGTTCTTGGTGCCTTTGGAACATAAGTTCCTTTAGGTACCCATTTATAAGTTCCAAGGTATTTCTTCTTCCTAAAATAACAAGAAGTAGTTCTATGACCCTTTCTATTGCAATAACTGCAATAAGCAAATGGCTCAAACGTATGTACTAATTTCTGGAAAAACCTTAAATAACTTTTGTTTCCATTCTTCTTCTTTCTTTTATGAAAATCATTTGTGGGGTTATAGCCTATACCACTACGATCATTAGTTACTCTTTGGGTTTTCAAAATGATTTGTAACATTTCACTGCCTTTTGTAAATCTTTCAAGAGATTTTGTTAATCTATCATTTTTAATTTTCAAAGTTTTGCATTTAGAACAGACAGGGGCAGTGACTGTTTTCTCAATATTTTTTCAAGTTCTCTAACTTTCTTCCTAAGAAAAGATAATTCCTTTGCAAATTTCAGTAATTTGAGATGCATTTCATCATAATCTTCAAGTAATTCATCATAAGTGGGGTTAGTTAGAATTACCTCCTCTGTCTTTGAATCTCCTTCTTCCTGAGCTACGAGGTAAAGGTTGGCTTCCTCCTCAGCTTCACTTTCTTCGTCAGAGGTGTTGTCACCCTAAATGCCAAAGACATATGCCTTCTTCTTCTTAAAGAACCTTGGTTTCTTTTTCTCCTTTTCCTTGTTCTGAGAAGCAAGCTACGGACAATTAGCCCTGACATGCCCTGGTTTGTTGCATTCATAGCAGACAATTCTGCTTGATCCTCCTTTAAGTGGATGTTGGTTCTGCTGATCCTTTCGGTACATTCTTCTAAACTTGCGAACTACCATTGCAAGCTCCTCGTCCTCTACTTCATCATTTTCATCCTCTGTTTCTGATTCTGATTCTTTTTCCTTCGAGGTTTTGAGTGCTAACCCCGTTTTCTCTTTCTCCTCGATGTTGAATAGCTCCTTCTTGAATTTCTACTTGCTCTCGTGTCAGCAAGACTTCCAAATAATGCTGCCACAGATTGCATTGATTCTCCTCGAGTTTCTTCAATTGCCGTGACTTTTGCTTCCCATTTGGTAGATAATATGTTTAGGATTTTTTCTCACTTGAGAGCGTTGGTCATAGTTTTTTTCGAGAGCTACAAGCTTATTGATGAGATGAGTGTGACGCATTTGGAATTCTGCAATCGATTCATCTTCCCTCATTTTGAGTAAATCACACTCAGTGGTAAGCATGTTTACTCTGCTTTCCTTTACTGTTTCAGTACCTTCGTAGGCTATCTCCAGTGCTTCCCACATGTGTTTTACAGAGGGCAGAGTATAGACCTTAAAGAAGTCATCTTCATTTGAAGCTGCTTTTAGCATTAAGGCAGCTTTTCTGTTCAATAGCATCTTCTTCTTGTCTTCGTTCAAATTCTACTTTTAGCTTAGGAACCAGTTGGTCTTTATCTTTTTTCATTGGCACAATGTTCCCTATTTCAAAAATGTCCCATAAATCAAAGTCAGTACCCATAATAAAGTTCTGAAATTTTATCTTCCAAAATGAGAACTTCTGACTATTGAAAGCTGGTGGTTTGGTAATGGAAGCTCCGTCGGCCATAACGTGTTCGCCAAATCCTGCCAAGATCTCTCTTAAAACTGTTAAGTTCTTTAAATAAGAAACCTACTCTGATACAAAATGTTAGTGTAGGATTTGACCAAGAGGGGGTGAATTAGTCACTTTTGAAAAAAAATCGTAAATCATAAAAGTTAAAAATGAAGTCACTGAGAATACAGAAGGAGAATGAACACAGTGATTTATCCTGGTTCGGTCCTCTCTGACCTACGTCCGGTCCTCATAGCTCCTATGAGATTTGCAATCCACTAATAACAATCAAACTAGCTCCATGAGCCTTCACAATCAAGGAGTGACACTCCCCCTCACTATTTACAAGAAAACAAAGACCTTCACACTATGTTTTTAGACAAACTCACAGCCCAACAATCTCAAGGCCCCAACCTTGAGTTTCTCATAAAATACAAGAATGAATCACAAGATTAAACTCTCAAAAGAGTATATATGCTAATCACTGAAGTTCACAAGGTTTTGAAAACAAAATGAGAAAAAAAATGAGGTCGTGTGATATAAAGCACGACTTGTAGCACAAGGTTTTTATAAAAGACCTGATATTGACTTTGAAGAGACATATTCTCTTGTAGTGGATACAACCACTTTAAAATATCTAATTAGTCAGGTAATGAACCTAAACTTGATATGAATCAAATAGATGTTGTTAAAGTATATTTATATGGTTCTTTAGCTACTAAAAATTATATGAAAATCCATGAAGGATTTAAATTTCCAGGAACATGTAAGAATTCTTTAGAAGAATATGCAATTCATTTGCATAAGCGAATATCTATTAAAGGAAGATTATAAAATGACAAGTTTGTCCATGTGTTTTTATAAAAGAAATATATCAGAATTTGTTATAATGACATTATATGTGGACAATTTGATGAATATAATAAGAACTACTGAAGATCTCCAAAAAGCAATTGATTGTTTAAAGAGGGAATTCGAAATAAGGGATCTTGGAAGGACAAAGTTTTGTCTCGGCTTATAAATTGAGCATCTGACTAATGGAATTTTTCTTCATCATTCAACTTATATTAAAAAATGTTAAAGTGATTTTACATGGATAAAGTATATCCATTAACTATTCCTATGGTTGTAAGATTACTTGATAAGGAGAAAGATTAATGAAGTACTTTTTGGTCCAGAAGTATCATATTTTAGTGCTATAGGTGCGCTAATGTATCTTGCTAATTCAACAAGGTCTGATATTCCTTTGCTATAAATTTATTAGCAAGATTTAGTTTATGGCTGCAGGGGATCTGTTTTGATATATCCACCCTCATTTATTCTTCCCATCGTGAGGCCGTACTCACATCGAAAACCACGAAGGCTATCATTTCTCCTCACCTCATTTCTGACATGTTCGCTGAGTTGGATGTACCAGAGTATCTTGAGGACCACCCATTTGCCCCTGCCCCTGTGTTTACTTATGATAGGATTCGTAGAGCGGCCGCACCCCAGCCTGAGCCGTACGTAGATATTGATGACTTACTGGGTGAGGAGGAGGAGGTTCCAGCACCTCAGGTATCGGACGATCATCGGCCATCACCAGCCCCTTTCTCACTTGAGAGCTTAGCTGCTGAATTTTAGCAGTTCTGGGTTTCATTTGAGAAGGAGTGGAGGTATTACTAGAGAATGGACGCCCTGATTGTGCAGAGCTTACACTTTGAGTTGCCTCCAAGGAGGAGGATGATGATTCTGGAGCTGAGACTTCCGGAGCCGGACCATCCGGAGAGGGCGGAGCAGTAGAGGGGACTCAGGAGGAGGATGCTGCTGATGAGATAGATTCTGGGGGATGCCTAGCTCTTTTCTGCATGTTTTCTTCTTGTTTATTTGGATACTGTTGAACTTTGGTGCAGTTGTTATTTAGACTGGATGTTTTTATCTACTTTATTTTCCCAGCTGCATGTATATATGGATGTTTTTCCTATGCTATTTTCCGGATTTCATTGCATGTGTGCATGATTATTCGATATTGCTTGCAAATGTCGTGTGCATTGATTTGTAAATCTTACCTTCCAATCATTGGGGACAATGTTTGAATTACGTGTGGGGCGAGATTTAGAATTTGGAGTGTTCCTAAGTACTGTTTTTGATTTTAACATGCAACTGAAATTCATTGAAGGATAATGTGGGGCTATTTTTATCTTAAAA
>JANTPZ010011526.1:0-10707 GCA_025593235.1 Vachellia pachyceras | reverse complement strand
ATTTTCAAATATACATTTATTATCTGTCACATTTCCTCCATCTCCTCTACAAGAGGTTAAGATAGAAAAACAATCATTAATACCTGTCAACCTCTTATGTTTTAGATCAAACTTTCATTGGAGAAGACTTCTTATACATTGGACCATAGGGAATAAGTACTTGAGAACCCCAACTCGTTCCATCCTAGTCCTAGTGATGTTACTCTCTTTAAGTTTTAGTAGGTGCTTGAGAAGAGAGCCCTTATTAGTTTGGTATTAGCACCAATGAAGCCACTCAATTACCTTAAGTTTTACATCGGTGCTTGGGATTGTAATCCATACTATGATAAATCATAACAATTCATGTCATGATATGATTCATTACAGTATTTATTGGCAAGACAGAAGTTGGATAGAGCTGTGGAGATGCTCAACAAGGCTCGTGCCTTGCCTATGACTTTCAATGAAAAAAATACATGAACATGATTGGCTATCACGGGAAGGCTGGTAATGGACTGCTACGATTTTCAGATGATCTTTCCTTTTAAGTCATATTAATATCTGATATACTACCAGAAAAATATCATTTAACGATAAAAAATCAATCTCTAAATGGTTATTTTCAATCAGAAAACTTCCATTTAACGACAAAAAATATTAGCGACCCTCATTTTAACGATGAAAATAACCATTTCCATCGTTAAATGGTATTTTTTTGGTAGTACTGGTGGTTGTTTCAGGAAGGCATCTAGTTCTTGTCATGTGTTCTTCAAACACAATGGCCCTTGTACCATTCTTGCAATGATATTTTCAAGTTCATCACCAAATTTGAGAGGCAAACAAAGTTGGGTTATAATTAAAAATCTGTCAAGAACAATTTTGAGGAGAAATGATTATATCTCTTGGAGTACCACATCATATGTACTCCCTCCAATAAAAAATGTTTCAATTGTTTTTTTTTTGTCAATCCAATCCTATCATGTTGACACCCTTGCATCTTATGTTTATTGAGAATCAATTGCTTTTGAAAATTGAGACCAACCTCAACTGATACATCTAGAAGAAGAAGAAAAAGTTCTATATATGTTATAATTAAAACATATGTAGATAAAACTTTCTACATCAATTATTTTATGTGTTGTATATGTCATTTACTTTTTTGGACATAAATTTAATACATATTATTGCACTCTCATATACTAACTACCCTTCACAAACCGATGTGCAAAGTCCTCTTAGGGCTTGTTTGGGAAGTTGTTTGAAACTTAGGTTTCACAGATTCCGAGGTAAAATTTAGATTTTGAAAAGTGATTTATATTTGGGAAGTTATAACTTTTACGGATTCCGAGGTAAAAAAGTGGCTAGGAAAGAGGAAAGTAAGAAAGAGAAAGAAAGAAAAAGTAGGAAAGAGAAAAGAGGAAAAAATATGAAAGAGAAAGTAGGAAAGAGAAAACCTAGGTTTCAAACGTAGGTTTTGAAACCTAGGTTTTGTAATCTGGGCTGCCAAACGAGCCCTTAATCAAAGTAAAAAGTTCCGCTTCCATTAGTGTCATTCGGGTGGCTAATGTGAAAATGCATTCTCCCTTTTAAAATGTTAAAGCATATTGTTCAAAAGCAATATATATATATATATATATATATTTTCCTATTTTCGTTTTTGATATTACCGAATATGTTCATGGATTAAAGATGAATGAAATGGAATAGTGGGTAAAATAAGTTATTTATCAGTTCGTTGTTGCTAGAGAGTTTTAACAAAATAATGAAGTGTTCCTTCAACATTAATTAGGGATAGCTACAAAAATAAATAGGGTGATCTCTCATACAAGAATATGGATAATCCAGTTAGGAGCCATATAGTTTTCTTTATTACAAATATATTTGGTGTTTAATTTCCTTCTTTATTTCAAGGCTCTCGTTGTAGTTCAAAAAATTAAATAAAATAAAACAGAAAAACTAATTGATTGTTTGGATAGAAAATAAAATATTTGTACAATAGTCATGTGAAAGGGATCTAACTCCTAGCACTGATGCCACCTGTGCACATATCAAAGGGGGAAGGTAGAAAATTCTCTATGATATATGAAAGAGAGAATACAAACAATGGCATTTTTAAAGGGAACCTATGACTATTGAATTATTATAAAGTCCTATTCTCATGGGGGAAAATGGTAAAGCAAATTCTCATTATCTATTCATATATTTCAAATATCTTTTAATATATATATATATATATATCTTTTCCTATGGTCTGATGATTTTGCCGATATGTAGTCTAAAATTTGTAAGTTCTTTTTAACACATTCTTAACTTAGTTAGACTTTGCGACTAGACCAATCTCAACCTTTTTAACTCAAAAATTAATTAATTATCAATATGAAAATTGTAAACAATATTTGAGGAGAAATGATTATATCTCTTGGAGTACCATGTCATCTGTACTCTTTCCAGTAAAAATGTTTCAGTTGTTTTTTCTTGTCAATCCAATTCTATCATGTTGACGCCCTAGCATCTTACATCTATTGAGAATCAATTGCTTTTGAAAATAGAGACCAACCTCAACTGATACATCTAGAAGAAAGGAAAAAATTATGTATATGCTATAATAGAAATAGACGTAGATAAAAACTTTCTACATCAATTATTTCATGTGTTATCTATGTCAGTTATTTTTTTGGACATAAATTTAATACGTATTATTGCACTCTTATATACAAGCTACCCTTCACAGACCAATGTGCAAAGTCCTCCTTAATCAAAGTAAAAAGTGCCACTTCCTTTAGTGTCATTCGGGTGACTAATGTGAAAAGGCATTCTCCCTTTAAAAAAGTTAAAGCATATTGTTCAAAAGCAAAATATATATATATATATATATTCCTATTTTCTTTTTGATATTACCGAGTATTTCTCAAACAAGAATATGAATAATCTAGTTAGGAGCCACATAGTTTTCCTTATTACAAATATATTTGCTTTTTAATTTCCTTCTTTATTTCAAAGCTCTCGTTGAAGTTCAAAAAATTAAATAAAATAAAATAAAAAATAATTGATTGTTTTGATAGAAAAAAAAGTGTACAGTAGTCATGTGAAAGGGATCCAACTCCTAGGACTGATGTGAACTCCGCACATATCAAAGTGGGAAGGTAGAAAATTCTCTATGATACATAAAAAAAGAGAATAAAAACAATGGCAATTTTAAAGGTAACCTATGACTATTGAATTAATATAAAGTCGTATTCTCATGGGAAAAAAATGGCAAAGCAAATTCTCATCATCTAATAATATCTTTCAAATGTCTTTTATATATATATATATATATATTCTTTTCTTTTGAGCTGATGATTTTAACGATATGTAGACATACAATATTTCACCTAATAAATTCTTTAATTTTCAAAACAAAAATAGAGTATCATAAAAAAAATACTCTTACCAGACAGACTTTTAGGCCAATTTAACAAAATTGCTAAAATTATACACTCTTTTATGAAAGAATGTGTATACTTTTACATAATTCAAAACTTGATTGCGTTAGACGCTTATGTGAAAACCGTAATTAAAAATGTTCCTTAATTATTACAACGTTATTTCACATTTATTTTTATTTTTCTGAATGTTAAGGTTTTGTTTGGTTGGGGTTTTATTGAGGGGAGGCGAGGGTCAAGGAAGAGGTAAGTGTCTTTGGATAAAAATAAATGGAGGGTAGCGTAAGAGAGGGCAGGCATCAGATTTTATCTTTTTGTGCTATCGTCCCCAATCTTCCCTCCAAAAGTAGGGTTTTTTTAAGGGAGAGAATTAATTTATCGTATCTTGACTAATTTGCCCATACCTCTTTTCAAATATACCAATTATATGTGTTGTTTTTAAAATATACTAATTTTGCGCATGATATCTAAACCTTTTTTCTCTCCTGTTATGCTTTTTTAATCTTTTTTCTCTCATTTTCTATTTTTTACAAAATGGAATTACATATTCATCCCCTCCAAGTTCTTTTTTCTTTAATGAAAAGGAATTGCATGTTTCAAGCCATTAGCAACAACATTTTTCCTTTTTAAAATTTTCAAATCTCCTAAGAATCGCATGTATTTGATAAAATAATCAAATCAAAATTTTCCTAAAAAATTGAAAGCAAAAGTAAAAACTTATATAAGAAAATTGAAAGCCATCTCCCTCACCTTCCATTGAACCAAAGATAGCACTGTCCTATCCGTTAATAAATTCATGAATGAGCTAATGAAAGAAATTTTTTAGTTTTTTTAAAAAGTAAATATAACCCTCCTAAAGTTTCAATAGCATGCTCGTGATTTTAGAACTATTGTGATAGATGTTTACATCCATAAATTAGTTAATAAAATCTTTTTAATGAAAACTAATTAATAAGTTCAATGAAATAATTTGCTGGCGGGGAGTATTTAGACAAACTTAATAATTTGCAAAATTGTTACACATAGGTGAAACTTAGTAGAATTAAATATTCCGTCTACTCAAAATTTTGAAGACATTTTTAAATGGTTTTTTGAGATTCTTATTTATATGATATTTTACAAAATCAGGACAATGGTTAATATTTTCTTTCCAAATAATTCGTTGAAGAAGAGATTTTTAAATTAGTTGTATTGAGTGAGAGAGAGAGAGAGAGAGAGAGAGTATTTAGTGAAAGCATTTGTATATAAATATGAGATAATTTTAGCCTTATTTAATAATAATATTTTGTGACATAAATTTTATTACTTAAAAATGTTTTAACTTAAAATAATTTAACACAAAACAAAGTTATTTACTTCAAGAAGAAGGGCAAAACCTTATAATATCTAATTCAATTTCAAATTTCTGGAATTAAATTACATATATATCTTACATCTGATTTGGTCAGAATCAAGTATTTTCAAGTTAAATTGAACTTATATCTCCAATGACGTTTTATACATTCACACAGTTCTAAATTGTAAATTTATAAGGTTCATTACGTTTTTTAAGCCTTTAAATTTGTATATTTTTATAATTTAATAAATTGAAAGATGCGTTTTATAAGTTTAAAAATACTTCTTTTTGCTAACATTCATGTTTTTCTCAAAATGTTTTATGTTATCACGTTATAGAAAAAACAAAACAAATGTATTTACTTCACGAACTGGTAAAAAAAAATCCATTATTGTGAATTTATAAAACTTGGTTACGTTTGCTAATATTCTCGATCTTTAACATTCAATAATGAAACTGTCAATCCGGTAACTATGTTTATATATATTTTCACTACTTAATTTATTATTTCAAATAATAAGATGCATTAATAATAATATATTCTGTTTCAACTTGCAAACTTCATTTTAATTTCATCTCATAAGTTTGAAACCACTTGTAGACGCTGAATTCTAGAAAAAGTAGTAAATTAATTAATTACTTAAGAAACTACGGATACAAATTAAAAGGTCTAGAGGGATTCTATATCTATCTTTTAACTTTTAAAGAATAAAAGATTATCCCCGTGCATAATACGCATTATTTATTTATTTTTAAATCTAATAAGATATTTTTCTGCTCATCAAAATGACCCATCAAATATAAACAGTCTAAGATATGATGACGCTTATTATTTGAATGAGCAGCCAAACTGATTCCGTCACATTCCTTGCATTAATGAGGCTCTATATAAGTAATAATCTTCATGGATCCTTACCAAATCAAACCTAGAAGATCGAGAGAGAGAGAGAGAGAGAGAGAGAGAGAGAGATAGGTTATCAAGCCATAGTCATCAAATGGCCATTACTATGCCGTCGTCCCTCCGTCTCGTGATGATCCTAGCCAGACTGCTTACCAGGATGGATTGCCCCGGTCCCCCCCGCGATGACTCTAGCGATAACGAGGCAAGTATATTTTTATTTTCGAGCAATAACGAGGCAAGTATATTACATATACTACTTCGGATTCTTGGCACTAGACCCAATTATTTTATATTTACGAGATTGAGAAAGCTAATGACTTGTCTGTTTCAACTTTAAAACAATGCTTTTAAAAACAAGAAAACAAAAAAATTGTCTGATGTTTTGTTTTAAAGAAACTGTTATTTAAAATGAAAAAACAAAAATAATTTATAATTTTTTTTGTTTTAGATTTCTTAGCTTTTGTTTGAGAAAATTGGGAACCCCTTAATTCTCAATCGTGTAGCTTTTTCTCAATTTAAGAAGTTATCATTTATTAAAACAATTATCTAAACAGATATTTTTATTTTTTAAACTTGTTAAAAACAGTTTGATGAAAAGAACTTGAAAACAAGAAAACAATGTCAAAAAAAGAAGAAGAAAGAAAATAGCAAAACTAATTCACATAACTTATAAATAGATATACACTTAATGATATAAATAAATAAGTATTTTTAAGTAATATATTTATCTTTCTTAATCTTCTAAAAAAAATCAAATGACTTTTGTATTAAGAATCAGAGATAATACATATATATATATATGTATATGCATGTGTTTGTGCGTCTTTGACCATTTATAGAGTTTATAGTTTATATCACACTCAGAGGTTCTTGCATGTATCCTTAATCTTCGTTTATTTGTATTGCTTGCAGAGCAAGAATTAAGATGAAGATGGAGAATCGTTGGACAAAACGACCTATGTGTATATAGATATATATACACACATGCGTATATAAATAATCTGCCTGGTTGTCTAACACGCTCCATCTTAATAATAAGAAGTATGTTAAGTCATAAATGAATGTATTGTCAAAGTAAAAGCCAACATAGAGATCTGGCTTGACTCTGTGTGCACATGTGGATCGAATAATAAATAAGACTAATTATATATGTGATATGTGTATTTAGAAATAAATGTATTGTCCAAGTAGAAGCACATGGATTGTCTCTAATGTATGTGTGTCTAATAATAAAACACATTTATTCTATGCAAAATACAAAATAAAATTGGATTATAAGATAGACTATAGTCTAGAGACAATATTGTTAGTGCAGGATAAGACCAAGAGGGGGTGAATTGGTCTGATTAAAATTTTAGAATTTAAAACAATATAGCTGAGAGATGAAGGAGAAGATGAACAAGAGAATTTATCCTGGTTCGGTCCTTCTGACCTACGTCCAGTCCCCAGAACACTTCTGAGCTTTGTAATCCACTAATCCAAACAAGCGAGGCACAACAGCCTTTTTACACTGGAGATTCACACTCCCCCTTACTATATGTAATAAAACAGAGTCTCACACTCTCTGTTTTTCTCTTTGCCTTCAGACCAAATCTCAACCCAATATATTCAAGGTTCCAAACTTGAATTAACTCATAGATTAACAAAAAATTTTGCTCTAAGAATCTCACTCAACGAGTAAATAGTAATAAATGAAGTTCGGAATGAGAATAGAATAATTTCACAGAGATGCAGGCTAATGACTTTTAATGCTCGTGAAGGATTGATTTCTCTGCAACGAATGCTTGGTGCTTTTGTAGATGAGAGAAATAAAGTTGCTGTTAGATAGAGTTTATTTCCATTACTCTCATCCACCAACTCTTCATCTTTGCCATTAATGTTGCAATTAATGCTTTCTGAGCAACATGGACGACGAAGTCTTGATTCATGCTATCTTTCTGTAGGTACAACGTTTTTCTCTTCCTATTATCCTGCATTTCAACATTTATGAGGCAGGTTAAGTTCAAACGTTGTTATACATGAATAAGGAAAGATACGGAGCAGGTGAAAAGCTGTAAGAGAGAGAAAATAGCCGTTGAGAAAATATACTTGAGTATTTAATCATAATACTCGAGTGTTATCTATTACTCGAGTGTTTAGATGGAAGTGTTGAGTTTTTGAGAGGAAGTAGCTCGATACTCAAGTGTTCAGAAATCAACACTCGAGTGTTGTCAACACTTTCACCTAATACTCGAGTGTTGTGCTTGAAGTGTTATCTCTTATTTGAAAAATTTTGCTCAATACTCGGGTGTTTAAAAACAAGCACTCGAGTGTTGTTAACACTTCCTCTACAACACGAGTGTTTCACTTCAAGTTCAAGTGTTTAGGTTCAACACTCGAGCATTCAACTTCAATACTCGAGTGTTGTCAATACTTCCATTTTGTAACTCGAGTGTTCTGCTTCAAGTGTTGAGTATTCATTTGAAAAACAAGCCCGATACTCGAGTATTGCAATACAATACTCGAGTGTTGCCAATAGCACCGGTAAAGCGGGCGGGTTGGCGGGCTGGGCCGGCCAGCCTGCCAGCAACCCGCCAGGTGGCGGGTTGGGATTTCCCAACCCGCGGCCTGCCATGGCGGGTTGGCGGGCCGCCAACCATTTTATTTTTTTAAAAAAATAAAAAATAAATTCTTTTTCCTTTTTTTACCCAATTTTTTTCTATAAGATTGCATATTTATGATATTCTCTTTTAAATTCTATGAATAAGTGTTCAATAATTTTCTAAAAATAGAGTTTAATATTACTTTTCCCTTTGTAAAAAATATTAGGATGAAAAAAATGTAAAAAAATACATAAAATATATATTTTTTCAAAAATAAAAAATAAAAACGGGTTAGACGGGCTGGCCTGCCAACTCGCAGGTTGAGGGTGGCGGGTTGGGCCCGCGGGCCCAACCCGTTGTACCAGCACTAGTTGCCAATACTTCAACATCAATACTCGAGTTTCACATGGGAGTATTCTTTTAAAACACATTTTAACAACAATACTCGAGTATTCAAAAAGATCGCTCGAGTATTTGCAACACTTCATCATAGTACTCGAGCTTTTCATTTAAAGTGTTGGATTTTACAAACATTTTTAGTCTCCAATACTCGAGTATTGAAATCAAGAACTCAAGTATTGTTAACATTTTCAACAAAAACTCAAGTGTTGCTTGAAAGTATTGATTTTAAACTTATGAAAAACATTGATACTCGAGTATTCAAACACAGAACTAGAGTATTCCTCAATATTTTCATACAAACTTGATAGAACTCGAGTATTTCAGTAAAAACACATAATCAACAATAATTTAAGCTTTATAACTCTTGAAATCATTTTGTTATCATCAAAATAAGGCATTAACAAATATTTCAAAAAGGTATTCAAATTATAGTTATAATTATTATAATTGTTAAATGAATAATTGAAATTGCATACTACAATGTCATCCTTTCCTTTTATTTTGTAAATAATGGGATAGTATAACGGATCAAAGCATAACGCATTTTATTGTAAGGAAAATAAAAAGGAAAGAATTTGTTTACTAAAAACAAAGAAGGAATTACCAATACTATTTGTCACAATATTATTGGCAGAATTTCAGTTTTGCCACGGTTTGAATGGAAAATTCTGTTGCAATTTTTTTTCCAATAAATTAAAACGTCACATGTCATTGCCAATAACCTTGCATCATTTAAGTACATAAATTTGTTTATATATTTACACACATATAATATTAATAAAAATTAAAAATAAATTAAAAGACAATTTTAATTTTAGATGCATATCATTTAAAAAGAATTATTATAATTTTTTTAAAATAAATTAATTTTAAATTAAAAATTAAATTTTAAATCTTGAATGACTTTTCTTATAAATATAATTTTGGGACAATCACAAAAAAATACGCTCAAAATATATAAAGGAAAAATCAGATTGGAAGCATCAATTTGATATTTTAAAATGTTATAAAATTATTTATTTACCGTTTCTTTGCATATATGTAAATTTCTTATTTCCTGTACTCAAATTTAAATTCATAATACTTTACCTGTAAATGTGTTGCTAAGGGAGATCCCATTTTTGGAAGTTCCAAGGGTCTTAGTTCGCATGTGCGAAAATTGTCTATGCTTCACTGGACATTATCTAAACTCAAGTTGCAATTCACTATATTTAACCATGAAATGCGTCGGTAAGGAGAGTCCCATTATTTGACCCAAAAAAAAACAGAGTCCCATTATTTTAAGTTACAAGGCTCTTAGTCGCATATGTGAAAATTTCATACACTTCACTAAGCATTCCATACATTCAAGTTGCAATTCGTTACACTGTACTCAAAATTGTGTTGGTAAGGGGAATCCCATTTTTGTGAGTGTTGACAATAAAAAAATTGTAGCAAACTGTATAATAATATAGCTCATGCCCCAAACTTCCCTGGCGTCAAATGTCGAATAAAGCTTCTATTGAGCCTTAGGATTCACTCCTGTGTGGAGGCTTAATTGATTGAAAGAAAATTTTAAAAAGCCTGAAAGGGATTTGTGAGTAAGACTTTTTAGAATAGGATTTGATCAAGAGATAGGTGAATTGGTCTCTAAAAAAATTAATAAGGAAAATGGCAGAAAAATAGGTGACTTCAAAAGAAGTCATCGAAAGTTTTGGAGGAGAAAGTTAACAAAGATTTATATTGGTTCAGTCTTCTCTGACTTACATCTAGTCATTTGAGATTTACAAATCCACTATCAACAAGACCACGGACTCTCTTCTAGCCTTTACAATGAGGATTCCCACTCCCCCTCACTAACTACACTAAAACAAAGTATCACACTCTGTATTTCTGCTCACCCCAACAACCTTCTCAAAATTCCCAAATCTTGAGTTTCTATCAGAAATAATAATTTTGTATAAAATAAAATTCTCTCACAAGAATTGAATGCTAATCACTGAATTATAAATGTTGAGAGAGTATAACAGAGGAAGTAGGTGAACAAATAATGAATGTGAGCTTGTAGGTAGTTATTCTGTTTCTTCCATCCTGAATGCTCTT
>JANTPZ010011525.1:0-11781 GCA_025593235.1 Vachellia pachyceras | reverse complement strand
GAATCCATTGGGATGGTCTCCATGGGACGCTAGTGGTTTTGGTCAAGACACATGTTATTTTGGGGAATATATGAACAATGGGGCTGGTTCATCAACAAAAAGTAGGGTAAATTGGCCTGGATTTCATGTCATAAGTAATCCAAATGAGGCAAACCAATTCAGTGTTGCTAGTTTCCTTGCTGGTCGCACATGGTTGCCAAGCACTGGGGTACCTTTTAGTGTTGGTGTTAATTAGCTTAATCTTTAGGCTTGATACAGGGAAATTATGTATAGGTCATTATTTATTTTTATTTCTTGGGGGATTCATTTGATGTGTTGTAACCTGTGTAATGATATATAATATTCTTTAATATAGATCCATTCATATTTGATGTATAACAACAAGATGTTGCAACTATGTGACTATATATATAGGCTCTTGGGAAAGGTCTTGAGCTACCTAAGGACCTTGAGAGCTAATTTATAAGAAGGAAGGAATTAAGGAAATCAGGATAAAAAAGAGTAGGGACTAAATTGTAAACAAAACTTGTGAGACTGATATGAAATAATTTTATTAAGAGGTTTTTTACCATTTTACTAACGTAAGTTTTATCTATAAAATCAAAATGGAAGGATGTGAAAATCGTACCAGATTCCCTGAATGTACTGACATACGAGAACTATTGGGATGTATTTGTAAGTCTTAAATTAATTAGATATTATTATCCACTTAATATTAATTTTATTACTTACCTTCCTTGTGCATCGTTATTTTCTTTCTTTATAATTAGTTTAAATAATAATTTCTCTAAATTATAAACACTAGTTGTGAAGCCAACAATAATAAGTTCAAAAAATAATTGATGGAAAATTCTGTTCTTGTTGGTGTAGCATAAAGCAGCTTTTCCATCTCTCATTTTACATAATACATATATATTGCTGCGCTTGTTTTTATTCTAAATATGATTTAATTATATTCACAAAAAAATATGAGTTAATTAACTAAAATATTATTCTTTTATGTTAATCTAGAACATGAGTTATGAAAATATAGGCTAAAGTATACTTTTAGTCCTTTATATTTGCATCAAGTTTCACTTTAGTCCTTTAAGTTTAAAAAATGCACTTTCAGTCTCTCAAACTTAACGCCGTTAGTCTCTCTTAACGGAAATTGTTGACTCATCAAACTTAACGCTGTTATTTTAAATCTGTTTTTATTTTACACAATTTAAAATATCAAATTTATTATATTATTAAATTAAAATTAAAATGTGAGTATATTTTGTCAATGTTTTATTGCACGGCCATCAATTAAATTTGATGAGTCAGCAATTTCCGTTAGAAGAAACTAACAGTGTTAAGTTTGAAAGACTGAAAATGCACTTTTTAAACTTAAAGGATTAAAATGAAACCTGATGCAAACATAAAGGACTAAAAGCATACTTTAACCTAAAAATATAGGTTAATCTTCCTAAAATATTCATTCTTTTAATTTTTTGAAGATTCATATATGCCCGCCACTTGGCTTCTTGATCGCAATCAAAAGCACCATTGCTAAAAAACCTAGCTCTCTTCAACAGTCAACACGTTAACATCACATGTATTCAACACAAATCAAGGAGATACCAAAATCTTTGTACTAGTATTATATAAAAATTTGTTCTTACTTTTTAAATTTGTCCTCTATCTAATGATGCCAGACCATTTTAAATACCAGCTGCAAGAAAGTAAGTTTTAATTCAACTATATACTTGAAAGGGGTATTTGGAAAAATGTTAATTATAACTAGAAATTTGTATTAGGACTTATATTCTTTTGATACAACTTTCATTTACAAAAAAGAATGTGAAAATCAAGACTTATATTCATAGACGAAAGAAAGTGGATTACTGGAATGAGTAGTGAAATTTAACATACGGGTCCAAAGATACAAACCAACATCACTATTTCCAAGGCATGAACATGTAATCCGTCCATCCTTACCGGAATGTACTTTCTAGAAGAAATAAATGATTCTTTTTATAAGTCACAAAGTATTAATTACATTTTTTAAGATTACCACTTTTAAAATTTTATTAATTGCAACCTTTATAGCTTTTTAGATGTAATTTCAAAGTACTTCTCCAATTCTTTAAGGTAGGACCTAATTAAAGAGTTTGTATTGATAGACATATTTGTATAACGTTCACTACCAGAAAAATACCATTTAACGATGGAAAATCTATCATAAATGACTATTTTTCATCACTAAAATGAGGGTCGCTAATATTTTTTGTCGCTAAATGAAAATTTTTTAATAGAAAATGACATTTAGTGATGGATTTTTCCGTCGTTAAATGACATTTTTCTGGTAGTGGTTATAAAAGTACGTTTATGTAAATTGAGATAAAACTAATATCATAAACTTACTTTGTAGACTATAAATTATATTGAAAAAGTAGTTTATACTGCTAATCTAAACATTTTCGGTTACTTTTATTTGTATCTCTTGTGGGACATACGATTACTTTACTTTTGTTTCTTTGGCTTTCTATGTGAGTAGTTTTTGTGTTGGCATTCTATGTGAGTAGTCTAAAGTGTTCATTTGGGAAAGCGGTAGAGAAGTACTTTTACGCAAATCGAGGTAAATATGTGGAGGAAATTGTCTCGTTTTACAGAAAAACACTGTTGAACGTACTTTTAGGGGGTTGATAAGTTTTGCCAAACAGATACAATGATATCTCTCTCAAATTGGTTATTTAATCATTTGACATGGTGGCCTCCAGCCGTGCATTTCAAGAAAACATTTTGTGCATTTAATTTGTTCCTCAAATATTTCAGACAAATTAATGATTGAAGTGTTTCCGAATTCATTGTGATACACTTTCATATCTATATTTATAAATAACATTCTTTCATAAGAGGCTAGTCCGTAATTGGAGAAGAACCTCTTATGTTATATTTGGTATGGTGGAATTGGAAATGGAATTCATTTCCTATGTTTGGTATGGTGGAATTGGGGGTGGAATTGGAAATAGAAATGAAATTCAAAATGGGTAGAAATGAATTCCATGATGTAACCCATGGAATTGTATTCAAGTCCATGGAATTGATTTTTTGACCCCTCATTTTTTCCTATATTTCCATCCTCATTTCCCATTTCCATTTCCATCCTCATTTCTCATCTTCATTTCCATCTCTATTTCTATCTTCATCTCCATTTCCATTTTCATCAAAATCAATTCCAGCGTACCAAACGAACCTTACTTTTCCTTCTACTCCTGTTTCCTCCTCTTTCCCTTTCATATCCGTTGTATCAACATTTGAACCGTTTAGATTTATTCTTTTATAAATTATTGTCAAAATGTTAAAGTATAAAAAGAAAATTATTAATCAAATTCATATATATATATATATATATTGCTAAGATTTGATATGACGAATAGTTTAATACTGTAATAAATAAAATAGGAAAAAATTATTTTGTATAAAACTAAATTTGAACCATTCAAATGATGATCTTATGGTTAGAAAAGAACATGATGAGAAGAGAAAAGAAGAGGTTCCTCTCCCATCTAGAATATAAATAATAAAGTGTTTATATCTAAAGCATGTGTCTTTCTCATCTCATCCACTCGTTATTTTTATACATAAGGGTATAATTGAGCAAAAAGTCAATTTATACTTTTATTGTTTTTAACTAATTTTAACTTATAATTTGATTTGCATAATTTGGATAGATATTGCTTATAAAAAACTGGAGGAGTACTACTTAAGATATTTATAAAGTATTTTTAACATATTTCATCTTAATCACATTGAACTTTATTCTATTAAAATTTAACAACTTTTCAACTTTACGTCTGTATAATATATTCACGTTCCAAGAAAAAAACACAATATACTCCTTTTTCAAGAGAATGACAATCCGGCTGGTCCATACAAGCCACTTTAATTAATTCATTAAAACTAAAAAATGATAGTTAACATATGAAGTTTTTCTTAAATTAATTTTTTCAACTTTACCCATATTAAATGTGGTTTTAAATAATGGAGAAAATATAATGAGTCATATTTAAATATTAATTATGGCGTAAAGTTGACAAATGATTATTAATTACTATCTAAGTGATTTATATATATATATATATATATATTATGGACCAAACAATCTTTAAGAAGTGAATTATATCGTGGATAATTTTGGAGTACAAAATTACAAATTTAAAGTGAATGTAACATTTGGCCTTTTGGAATAAGGCTTGACGCAATATCATAAGATTTGAACAAAAACGTAATTTCTAAAAATTGCGTGTATGCAGTGATGATTTTGGAAATTATGCTCAAAATTTTGTGAAAAAAAAAATCCTTGGAGACCCAGAAAGATAGAAAATAATTTTTCAAAACCGTATTTGATGCTTAATTGAGGTATGAATGATGAAATTACCTCAGAACTAAATCTTAAATAATTATTCGAATTTTGGTTAATTAATTAAAGAGTAAGACAAATTTAATCATGGAAAATTCTAGAAGGTCTCAAATGATTGGGGAAAAAAAGAAAGTACATTCTAGGGTCCATATGAATTTATAAAAATTGCTTCATTCCCTAGAAATGAAAAGTTTGCTTAAAGAGTAATTTATGGGCATTTTACCCTGGAATAAAGCAATTTTTTTTTGAAAATTATGAAAAAAATACTTAAGGACCAAATTTGAGCTTGAAAAAATTGGAAAGTTACTTCTAAATAAATGTGAATCATTGATGTTCTAATATTAGTTATGCGATTAAAGAATTCCCAAAAAGCATTTGTAGAATATCAAACCCATAATAATTTGGGAAAGTACTTTACATGCTTCCGTGTTTTACCCAATAAAAATGTTCCAATTATCTTTTCTTGTGGGTCCTACAAAGATATATTACAATGGGTTATAGAAAGAGAGAAAAAAAGTCAAGATGAATTTATGAGATATAAAATTAAAAAAAGATAATTGGAATTTTTCATTGGAAAGAGTACGGATGAGATGTGCTTAGTGAGTTTGTAAGTTTTTCTCTTGAGATGCAGCAACCGCAAATCATTAAAATCATTCCAGATTTATCCTAAAATTTAAATGCCTGTTTGAAATAGTGATTGAAGTTACTTTTTTCAATATGATTTATGGTCTATGACGTAAGTATGTGAGATGAGTTTTATTTTAATTTGCGTGAACGTGATTTGTGAATGCTTTTGCAAATAGACACTTAAAGATAATTACACCACACGTGCACCCAATGCAAAAACAGACATTGATGAGAAGATCCATCATACAAAAGATTTTAAAAAAAATAAGAATAGAAATAACTAAGTAACGAGGAAAATTTAGGAGACTTATCATTCACCTGTGTTTCCATAAATTCATCTAGGAATTTAGAAGAACGGAAAGCATATAGAAAAGAAAAAAGACATGAAAATCAAAGATAAGAGTCGAGGACGAGGAGGTACATACACAATCATGCAAGCCTTTTAGGTTGTCCTTGTTGAAGACCATGGAAGCACTCAGACTACGAGCACAGCGAACCCAATTAACTACCATCGAGCCAAGTGATTGGTGATTGCAGATGAACATTATTGCCTTCAAGGCAGGTAAAAGGTGATTGTAGCAAAACTGAATTGCTTTACACAAAAACCTCAAATTTGTCACTTGTAGATCCACTAATTAATGATTAATATCCATGAACATAATGAATCATATATAATCGTGTAGTATATAATGGGTTTGTTTGGGAACGCAGTAGAAAAGTATTTTTACGTAAGTCGAGGTAAATATGTGGAGAGATTACCTCATTTTGCAAAAAAACACTGTTAAACGTGTTTTTGGCCTTGTTTAACTCTTTGCCAAACAAGCTTAATTTCTAAAGCTTCTCAATGTCTTGTCAGGCGTACCTGATCCTAAATTACTGTATCAAGCACCGAGACTTATGTACTTAAAACTCAAAAGTCATCCATTATTTGCTTGCTGTGTAAACTACATGCACATGGGGGCAAAACAATATTGATCCGATCCTAATTCATAGTGTGTGCGCAATTCAACAAAAACGCGTCCAATTAATGTACCTGCTGAAAATGGATTGCTCTCCACTTAGCTATAATCTGTCGCTTTATCTTATTATTCAAGTTACGTGTTTATTCATTTATTTTGTCAACCTAGTAGCTTTATCTCTAAGATTGGGATATCAGTCTTAATTATGCTACACAAGTACACAACTGTTCTTGCTCACAAAATAGGGTTCCTTGTGGTGAAATTAACACACAACTATTTATAGTGACACTTGGCCAAATTTTTGCATTCTCTTTTACTGCTAAAGAAAGCCACACGTATTGTTGTCTTTCTTGCGCTTCCTATTTCACTCATTCTTATCCATTCCTCACTCCTTAGCCATCACGTTTTGTTGACTTTCTTGTACTGTTGATTTTATTATCGCTAACTAAATTTGTCTTCAATAAAGAATATATATGCGGTGCATCAAATAATAGACAGAAGGCAGAAATATTTTATAAATTTTTTCGCTTAATTTTATTGTTTAAATAATTGGTATCGTGTACATGCATGAATCCATCTATATCTCTGTGGTCACTGTTCGAATTATTTTATTATTTAGCCAACTCATGTTCTTCTTCACACTCCTCAATTAATTAATTAATTCTAACTAAACCCCCCAATCTAAGCTATGAATGTTTTGTGAAACGCTATGAATATATAAACAAACCCTCCACATTGACTTAACAAAACAAAAGAAACACGAACCGCGAAAACAATGGCACCGATCATTGTTAAGCTATTCTTTTCCCTCGCTTTATTTTCTTCTCTTTTCTCAATATCATCTTCTTCTTCTCCTCGTTCTTCTTCGTCTATAGATTCCTGGTGCAACCAAACTCCTCACCCCGAGCCATGCAAATACCATACGAGCCGAAGTCACCTTCATTTCAGACCGAACCATCCTTCTGAATTTAGGAAAATGTTGGTTCAATTAGCACTGGAGAAAGCCCAAGCCTTGCATGGTGAAGCTGAAGAATATGGTCCAAAATGTAGGACCAAGATGCAGAAATGTGTGTTCAAAGATTGTTTAAAGCTCTACGACAATACCATCTTCCATCTGAACCGAACCCTTCAAGCCCTAAGCAAATCCTCTTGCTCACTTTCGGATGCACAGACATGGCTCAGCACTGCCCTCACAAACATCGAAACTTGCCATAGCGGAGCGTTGCAGCTCGGAGTTGGAGAGTTTACACCTCAAAGTAATGTGAGCGATAGTGCTAGAAAGATGATAAGCAATGTGTTAGCTGTTAATGGGAAATTTCTGAAGCAAGAGAATAACACAGAAGAAGAGATAAACGTACATGGGTTTCCGAGTTGGTTTTCTAGGCACGACAGGAGGTTGTTGAGCTCAAGGAAATCGTCGGTGAAGGAAAATCTTGTGGTGGCTCAAGATGGTACCGGCCATTTTAAGACATTGCAAGCTGCCATTGATGAAGCATCAAGGAGAAGAGTGAAGACGAGGTTTGTGATACATGTGAAGAAAGGGATTTATAATGAGAATATTGAAGTTGATAAGGATAACGAAAATATCATGATTATTGGTGATGGAATGACAGTCACCATTATAACTGGTAGTAAAAGTGTAAAAGATGGAATTACCCCCGCTAGCTCTTCTACAGCAGGTTAGTCATTTAACTTATATCAAATTTTTCTCTGAAATTTAAATTACACTGTTTTATTAGTTAGTATTCGTTTAACATGTCTTACTAAGACCATTAAATATGTCTCTCACTTCAAATAATAATATTTCAGGTATAGATGGTGCTCACTTCATTGCACGAGACATCACTTTTAGAAACACGGCCGGTCCTAAAATGGGTCAAGCCATCGCACTCCGGTCAGTCTCTGATCTCTCTGTCTTCTATCGGTGCTCCATTAAAGGCTACCAAGACACTCTAATGGCTCATGCACAACGCCAATTCTATAGAGATTGTAGAATTTTCGGCACAGTGGATTTCATTTGGGGCAATGCTGCAGTTGTGTTACAAAATTGCAGAATTCTCGTAAGAAAACCACTTCAAGGGCAAGCAAACATGATCACAGCACAAGGTCGTGGTAACCCATTTCAAAACACCGGAATCTCAATCAT
The DNA here is from genome assembly GCA_025593235.1 of Vachellia pachyceras. Classification (NCBI taxonomy): domain Eukaryota; kingdom Viridiplantae; phylum Streptophyta; class Magnoliopsida; order Fabales; family Fabaceae; genus Vachellia; species Vachellia pachyceras. The sequence goes on along the minus strand of JANTPZ010011525.1, from coordinate 3,662 downwards.
CAATTCTCAGATTCGAGCTGCGCCAGATCTTCGACGGGTTTATCACTCATTTGAAACCTATTTGGGTCGGCCATTGCAGCAGCATGCTCGAGTCGTTGTCATGAAAACTTACATTGAAGGCCTTGTGAATCCATCAGGATGGTCTGCATGGAGAGATAGTGAATTTGCTCAAGACTCATGTTATTTTGGGGAATATATGAACTATGGGGCTGGTTCATCGACAAAAAGTAGGGTACAATGGCCTGACTTTCATATCATAAGTAAGCCAAATGAGGCAAACCAGTTCACTGTTGCTAGTTTCCTTGCTGGTCATACATGGTTGCCTCAAACTGGGGTACCTTTCAGTGTTGGTGTTTAATTTAAAGTTTTGCTTGATACTGGGCAGTCACATCTTCTGTTTATTAATATTTTTTCGGTCTCAAATTTGTTGGGGGTTCATTTAATGATTTGTAATTTGTATAATGATGATATACGATATTCTTTTGATTCATTGGTATTAATGTGTTGCCCCTGGATTTTCGTAATTAGTAGAGGTTATGAGATACATAAGGGCCTCGGGGCGAATAGAAAAGAATCAGAGTATTTATGAAGGAAATAATTTTGGTAATCATGTTTAAAAGTAAAAAATTGTAAATAACAATATAAGAACTAAGTTAACTTTAACTCGTACTATAATCTCCCTTTATCTGAGCATGATGGAAAATTAGAAATTTTTGTATATTGTCGTAGTGCTCTCTCTCCAATTATCCTTTTTTGTGGATCCCATAAATATGTTTTAATACATTACGGAAGGAGAGAAATAATCTAAACACTGGCCTTAATCCAGAAACCACTTTATTTGCATGTAGGCGATCTCCACTCTTCCTCTTCTTCCTCTCTCTATGCCACTTCTCATCCCCTCTCTCTCTCTCTCTCTCTCTCCCCGCCTCTAAAAGAAAAAATTTGAGCAAAAGAGAAACGATGAAGGAGTTGCTGGAGAAATGCAAAAGAGAACGATGAAAGAGTTCTCTTATTTGGAGTATTACTCTGTGGTTTAAGGTGAGATTTCATGTTGATAATCTTTGTATGGATTGATCAATTGTGATTTTGATTAGGTTTATATTAGCTATCGAGTAATTTTATTTTATATTTACGAACTATTTGAGTTTAACTAAGTTAAATTTTTCATCAATGTTTGCGGTTGTATGGCTTATTTGAGCTTAATTGAATATGTATGCAGATCATTAATTTGCGTTCGAGAGGAACAAGCTAATTGAATCTAATGTAAATCACACACTAAGTGGTTTTTGAAAGTGCCCCTGAGCGATTATTATATAGTGTTTAGGAGAATCATAAATTAAGTCCACTTAACTCATACTGTGTTTGGAGTTCGCATATATAGACTTGGCGAGAATTTGACTCCCATTTCTAAGGAGCATTCATCATATCATTCACTAAATCCAATTCATTCCTTCATTCATCATTTCATTGAAAAGACAAAAAATAGTAGTGTAGGTTTATTTCATTCTGCTGCAAAGAGTAGTTAAATGGAGAAAACCGTTTTCAAACTCAATGTTTTTCTTGTCACTAGTTTAACTTGGGTTTTCTAATTAAGAGGCTTCACGCATGAGGGAGATGACTCGGATTGTTCAGTGTTACTTCATTGCTTTCTGATTCTTTTTTAGTGATTTTGACCCAAGACGACAACCGATTTCAAAATCAACAAGAAATTAAAAAATAAGTTTGCTTTTGAAATTATATGTTATACAATGCTACTTAATTATTTGAGCATTATTGAACAGAAGAAAAGTTGCTCTTTCAACATTAATTGTTTGTTAACACTACTGTCATTAAATCTTGGATGATGATTGATAAGTATTGAATTTCATATATTTTATCCGTTCACTTTCTATGGAGGTTGTTTGACGTGTTGCCGTGTTGGCATGAAGGGTAAATTAGCTAAGATGGAGTCTTCTAAAAAGGATAGAGAACGCTTAATGAAGTCATTGAGTGCAACATTTTATTTAATAATCTATTTAAACATTTGGTAGTTAATAGAATACAATAGTGTCGTGTGATCCGTGTAGCCAGTCTCATCTAATGGAATAATGCTTATTGTGTTGTTGTATTCATTGAGTTTTCATAACATTATTCATTGATTTTAATGTTATAAGAAGCGTTCATTAATTAAAACATTAAAGCGTATGAAGGGATTGAATTCACGAGAATTTTTCAAGAAAATGAAAGATTTAAAAACCATTAATCCTTAATTTAATCATCTCACCAAAAAAAAACATATATATCTATATGAAATTAACAATAACAAAAACTAATATTGAAACACACACACACACATCCCTCAAAAGTACAAAAAATCGATACATAGCAACAACATATTGTGATGTATGAAATTGTTTTGTTACATAACAAAACCACAAATTATTTCATCAATATATCCACTGATGATTGATTAACATTCATGCACACAGTGAAACCGTAATTATCATTCAGTAGTGAGGGATATGATTTTAGTTGATTGCTTATAAGGATTTAGGAGGAGGGAGGTGATCCTTTTTTGGGCCAAATTCCTTTACGAGACTTACAGTAGTGCTAGCAAGCCCAAGAATAAAAGCTATTAACCCAATAACTGTCCATGGTGTGCTGAAATGTTTTCTCCACAACTCAGAAAGCCAAGTTCTTACCTTCTGTTTATAAAGCTGCTCAATGTGTTCCCTTACGTTACTGTAAATTCCTGTATCAAGCACTAAGTCAGTGCTCACAGTGTTGAAGATCTGAGCCACTTCTTCGTCACTGCCAAGAAGGTTCTGTACAACCCCAGCTTTTCTCAACACTTTTACATCTTCTGCATGATCGATCAAGGAATTTAGGAAGGAAACATAGTTGTTTATCTCGTACTTGCTCTTTGAATCTGGGCACATCTCGTATGCCATCATGTTCATCAACGTTTGAGCTGTGAAGTCATCAATTGTTAATGGCGGAATGTGGAGCTCACCTCCACAACAAAGACCGCTACGTCTAAGGTAAATCCTTGTGAGGTTGTTGACAGTATTGTTGCTTTTCTTAATCTTAATCCCCGCTGTTACAAGTTCCTGTATGTTCCTATGTGTTGGGGTCGTCTCTTTCTTCGGATTCACACCTGACAGCTTATTGCCATGTGGCGGCTGCACCAACTCCGGCTTGATATTTAATTTTGTGTTATCAACAGCAGGCACTATGGATTTGATTAGAAGATCCAGCAAATGAGCCGGCTGATGATGATGGACAAGATTGTCAATTTGAAATTGTCGTGGGACGATGTGGAGAGTTTCAAGGAAACGGTTTGTGAGATTCTTCAAAGAAGAATCGTCGTTCTTGCTTAGTATCCTCAACACTTGGTATGGAAGCTGGTTCTCCAACAAGAGCAGATCTTGCTGCACAATTATGTACAGTGCTTGCAAATTCGATGGATCCATGGGGCCCACTTTGTCCATGACATGAAGCGTAGCGCAGCCATCTAGGAACAAGATCCAAGCCAGCTCATCATCGTCGAATCCTTGGATCACATCTGCTGTGTAGCAAGCCTTTAGTGCTTGGATTTCAGATCTAATACTGTCAACTAGTTTCTGAGCTTCTTCTTCTTGGTGTTGTTGATGCTGGCATTTTAACTTATCTTGCAGATACAT
>JANTPZ010011519.1:0-12020 GCA_025593235.1 Vachellia pachyceras | reverse complement strand
ATTATCCAACATTATTTATTGTTTCAAAATTTCAAAATATATATGGTAAGGGAATATTTTGTTTTTTCTTCTCACATTTTGCTTTTCTCCATCAAACACCAAAATGTTCTTCTTCATGTATTCTACAAATGGGATAAGAACAATCAACATGCAATAAGATGACAGTATAGAAGATTAGGTGGGAAAATATCAACTTGTATTATTCTATAGTGTATATAGATTTATCCTTCAACTTACACTATAATTGATCGTGCTGTCTTCATTCATCTTAAGACTCCATATTTTCTCTCAGATGTATATATGTCTTCAAATGATGAAGAAAATTATAATCCCTCAAGCCCGTGTTTCATACTATTTTACTTCTATTACTCATATCCCACTCTAATTCAAGAACTCCACCTTCATTCTAATAAAAAAGTAAAAGAAAATAAAAAAAACCCTGATCGGGTCAACCCCCCAACCGGGCGGGTTGACCGGGTTGAACCCAACCCGGGGTCAAAAATCAAACCGGATCAGACCAGCGGCCGATTCGCCGGTTTCCGGTCCGAACCGGCCGATCCGGTCCGGTTTTCATTACTATGATAATAAGCCAATTTCATTATCTTCTTTTCCACGATGAAAAATCTGTAAGCTTTTTTTGTAGGGATAGATTAAAGTGAAATATGATATATTGTAAATTGATTCGATTATTGTAAACTATCATATATTCATGATGGGATTATACTGATTGGATTATTGTAATTCATCTTTACAAAAACAAATTGTCTTCTACCATTAGAATTCGTAAGAAATTTACTTGGAAAATGTTACTAAATTCAAATATATTTTTTTAATTTTTTTAATATTTCCGGCAGATTTTCTTGCGAATTTATTACCTGCGGATTTTTCCGCAAGTAAATCCACTGGTAATTACTTGCGGATTTGAAATCCGTAGAAAAATAAATTTCTACGAACATTATACCTGCGGATTAAAATCCGCAGGAAAAGTTTTTCCAACAGATTTTTAGCTAAAATCTGCATGAATAAATCATTTTTTGTAGTGTGCATATATCTAATCTATATTTTCATGTATTACTACCAAAAATGTAATCATGGTTAGAGCAAAGCAATGGTGAGGTGGGATGACTCGATGGTTAACCTGTAACTTGCTAGGTTATTTTTGGGTAAATCCAAACGGAAAAATTCTTGAATGGGTTTTGACACATCTACCAGGTTACGAATCACTTGTTGAATCTACTCATGATATAAAATATATGCTACATAAAGTTAGAAAATTGAATAAATTAGATTATTGGCAATTGCAAAGCGCTTTAATATGTAGATATATTAATTGCATATTCATATGATGAAACATTATATTGACCCAATAAACTTTATCCAATGTTATATTCAGACAAAAAAAAGAATAAATACAACCAAATATATTGATATTTTTTTCAGTCATTGAAGGTTTCAAGCTCAGTCTCACATTTAACAGGTTCTTGATAGAGTTGTTTAATATCAGTTGGAATGCAAAAGCCTAGACAAGTATTATATGATAGCCTGATGGCATATGCATATCTGATAAAGTTATGGACCGACTAAATAGATACATTTTATCAAATAAATAAAAAACACAGTATGATATTAAAAAATGTGACGTCGATTTACAAAATTCTAAACTAATATCGATCACCAAAATCAAATGAAATTATGAAATGTTTGTGTTGGAGTAGTTCCGCCAATTCTTGTATCTTAAATGGCTTCGCAGAACTAAAAAATTGAAATCAATCCATTAATAAATAATAATGCAAAATAACATATACAAGTACTGTAAAATTAATGCTACGCTTGGCAGCATGTAACCATGGACCAAGAAATGGCTATACAGGTGAACAACCCAGAGCCACCGACGGTGGAGGACGACGGCAAACGGTGAGGGCGACGACGGAAGGTGATTCTTCACTGTAGATCACTGTTGCTCCCTACCCATCTGATCTTTCATCTTCTTAGCCCCCCCCCCAAAAATCTTCTTAGACTTTTGTCGTCCTCCTCCATCGCCCCCACCCATCATCTTCTTCAACCTACATCCCTCAAATATGAGAAAGGAGCCAGTGTGACTTCAGATCTGTTCAACCGAGTGCGTGTGAATTCAGATCTGAGAGCTCCCACCCATCATCTTCTTCTCCAGTGACGGCGACGGAGGACCGAGGACGATGGACCTTCTTTCTTTTCCTTCTCCCGCTTCAGTTCGGCTACAGCGATCTGAGAGCAATGAGAGGAGGTGTACATGGTTGCCTTCTTGTTCCTCCTGTCTTTGCCGCCATCGACTTTTTTTTTTTTTTTGAGATATGGTCCTCTTGCAATGAAGTCTTGATTCTGAGAAAGGAGGCGTATCATGCTTTTTCATGACTTTCGTTTGGGGAGCTTTTTTTCCAAGTTGCACTATGGTTTAAGGATGATTTCCCCTCCTTTCAGATTGTATTTTTATGAGATTTGTGTGTGGTTTGGACTGTGGCTTCACAGTTCATATGGCGATCTTGCCCACGGTGTACCATGGTGGGAAAACATATATTTTTTTAAGGGCATTTTATTACCATGGTGGGAAAACAGATATTTCTTGAAGGGCATTTTATTATTTTCATATTATAAATATATATTATTTTTAATTAAACATTATATTTCACTCCTTATATTCTACCAAGCATATTTTAAAACTCGTTTCCATTTTTAATTTCAGTTCCACTTTTATCAAAATCTCTTCCATATACCAAATATACCAAGGAGGCATAAAAATCTGTTTCAAGGAATTTACTATACAGTGTAGAATTAGGGGTGTGCAACGGGCGTGACGAGTTGACCCGAAGATCAACCCGTAGCCCGCCCGTTTAACTTTTAGCGGGCACGGGCCAACTCGAACTCGTTAAAAAGCCCGTTTAAACCCGTAATAAACGGGTTGATCTAACCCAAACATAAATGGGTGGGTTCGGGCTGGGAAACCCGTTTATACATACCTTCACACGTTATCAAATAAAATTATCAGACGACCCAGAGCAAAGTTCAGAATAGATCAGCAAATGTGTCTTGATGATCTGATGGAGTATATATCAAAGCAAATCAGAAATCAGGAAAGATTTCTTCTCCACCTGAAACACAAATGGACAGGGGAAGGGAAAGCATTCCAGACTCCAGTATTTCCCAAATCCAAAAAATCAAGTGTTCAAATGAGAGATGAGTTGCACAATATCTAATATATTAAAAGAAACAATTATTAAAAGAGGGACAGTGAAGTTTCCTAGGACAAAACCAATGCCCATAAAAAAAGAATACAAGAACAAAAGCAAGAGATTCACAGCTTAGAATCCAGATAACTGGATTTCCCAAATCCAAAATTAACTCTTAATATGGAATGTGAGCAAATGGAATCAACCTTTTACTAGACCAACAAAACCATAATACAAACTATAAATAGCCCATGACTAGCTAGTTGTCTTACCAAAAAACCAATACAATATACACAAAAATCTGGATTAGATCAGAAAATAGAAAATGCACGAAAAAATCATATCTGATCTTCGATCTCGGCTGTGGAATCTGATCTTCGATCTGTGACCACGTGAAGGAGGGCTGTGGAATCTGATCTGAGCAAAAGGAGAGTGAAGGGCTCACCCACGGTGGCTGAAGACATGAGAGGAAAGAGCGACATTCTCGGCGGCTTCGTTCTCGGCTGACGACGTTCTCACTGGCTGAAGACGTGAGAGGAAAGAACGACATTCTCGGCGGCGTAGCTTGAGCTTTGAGACTCCAAGCGGCGTAGCTTGAGCTCAACGACTCCAAGTCAAGCTTTAAGTTTTAAAATTAATCATAATATATTTATATAAAAAGAATGATAAAAAATATAAAAAAATAAATGGGCGGGAACGGGCAGCCAGAGGCCTTGCCCGTGTCCCGCCCGTTTAAGTAGGGAGCCCGTCCCGTTTAGGCCCGCCCGTGATGGGCCATTATTGGGCGGGCCCAAATGGGAAAATTCGCGGACGGGTTTAACGGTTTCCGGGTCACTTGCTCAGCCCTAGATATAATTTCTTATACTTGAAGCAAGCGAGTTTTACCATTTCACATTAATCATTTTACAAAATTTTTTACCGACTCCGTACTTGAAAATATTAATGTAAAATGCTATGTTTAGGAAATTTACTACACTAATTAATTAAAGGCGAAATCTAATAAACTTGAAATGAGTTTCATCATTTCACATTAGCGACTCACAACATTTTTTTATGAATTCCTCATTTAGAGAGATTAATTTATAATGTCATGTTTTAGAGAATTTAATGCACTTGAGTTGGCCTGGAATTTACTCGAGACGAGTTTCACCGTTTAGCATTAATCCTTCTAAGTATGAAAATCTTCCCCAAAAAAAAATCTTTTGCACCATTTGGTTTGGGTTTTGTGATTATAATTAAACTTCTCTCAGGCCTTACTGGTTAGAATATTGAGCTATGTATTAACTCCATGAGATGGACTCACCCAACTTGTTTGTGGTATTATTTGTCTGATTAACATTGTGTGGTGCAAACAAAAGCATGTTCCTCATCAAAGTAATTTGAATCCGCCTCTATGATCAAAGAAATCCTTGGTTCCGTGTCCTTTTTGAACCTAGTTTTTTCCAGGCAATTCACCATATGTAAAGCTCAAGTGACAGTACACTACTACATGAGTGACTTCTAACATCCCTGTTTAATGTCCATTAACTGAAACAGACATGAGATGGTTTCTTCTCACGTCCATTCCCTAAAAATTGATAAGTGAAGTCATCATTCTCACATTCATTTTCCTTAAAAACGGATGTGGGAAGTGAGACATATTGCGTTCATTACATAACAGACATCAAACAATAATACTTTTAACGTCTAAAAAGTTGGTAAAAATCGTCTACTATAATAGTGTGATACATAATGGACCATAATTCTTTGCAAAAAGAAAACGACAACGGAAATCATTATGTCATGGTATTATCTGTGACAAAAAAATCTACACTACAATGGTTTTGGGAGGAAAGAAAATCAATGGATAACACCATTTTTTTGCCATATGCTTTCAAGCTGCTCTGTTGGATTTCCCTAGATATCATGTGTATTTGCTTCATGTCCATAATTTTTCTACATCTAATTTAGTTCAACAATATATGTACATACATATATTTATACTTCATGCCCTTTTGCCCCTATTACAGTGGCTTGCTCTTCCTTTTATGGGTTACTTAGTTGTAAGCTTGGTTCTATGATTTATATATTGCATTATAACTAAGTTACATTTCCCATTAATGTCATTTTGTCTTTTTTATAAAAAAATTGCATCAAAAGGTCAAAGGGTAAGTTAAAACACGCAACTCTCCATCAAAAACCAAATCAGGCAGCTCAAAGTGGCTTTCTTAATTATTATCCTGTCTAATGTTTTGTTTTCATATATATTTTTAGCCATTGCTTTTTAATTTTTTTGTTGACCTGAGTGCTTTCATAAAAAAGCTTAGAAAAAAGATTAGAAACATTTTAAAAAGGTGACTTGGACCAGCCAATGCTAGAGAAGGCATATGTTACGAAGGTTTAAAGAACCGGATGAGGCGCCATCAGGAGAAGCTCACTCACCAAATATTACAGGGAATACACTAGCAGATACACATTGGAGACCGCCTGTGAGCGATTGGTTACGACTTGATGCTGTCCAACACCAAAACCAAGCAGCACGTGGAGGTGTGATTCGAGATGAAAGGGGTCAATGGGTAATAGGGTTCAAAAAGGCACTTGTTCAAGCCACGATTACTGAAGTAGAGATTCCGACAATCCAAACAGGTTTATTGATTTTCCAACATCTGAGCTTGACTAGGTGCAGGTATACTCCGATTCACTCGAGGCAGTAAATATCTTAATGAGAGATAACGGGACAAACCATTCACTGCGAACTTCAATTGAAAAAACAAGACATCTTCTATATAGCGATTGGCACATCGAATTATTTCATACCAAAAGGGAGATCCTTCTATGTGCTGACATCTTGACTACAGAGGGACACTCGCCTCACACAACTGTGCTTATTGCGTGAAGTTACCCACTCTTGTTAAGAAAGTCTTTTGAGGATAAATCTTTTGTGAATGAATATTTCCTCCTACTAGGTAGTTTGTACGACCCACAAACTATAAGCTTACTGTATGTAATCCAAACAAAAACCGGATAGGACACCAAATCTGCCATGATCAATAGGTTAGATTGAGATCAAGGAGTGATCAGACCAGTCATATTAAAATGTATAAAAATATTTTTCTAAAACTAAAATAATATATACAGTATTATATAATAATTAATAAGGGAATCAGGGAATCAAACCACTTCCATCCTACTCTTCATCTTATATAAATATATATATATATATAATTATATAGGGTAGGATCACGGGGGATTGTACAATATTATATTGTAACTTTTGGGTAAAATAAGGAGATCACATGACAGATATGACGCAACTGGCAGCTTAGAAGAACGATAAAAAGTAAAAGGGAAGTATGAGAGGGAGGCAGATTAATTATTATAGGCCTATCACCTTACCAAACATTTATTTCAATTTTTCGAGTAAGTTTAATAATTAATGTCTTTGATGTTCGACAGCCTCCTCAAGAATTCATCGAAGTCTTCATTCCTGCACAGCATATTAATTCTGGCACACCTTGGACCTGATCCGAATCGATTCCCACTCCTAGCAAGTACTCTCAGTTTCTTCTCCAAATAAGCAACACTGTCTTCTTCCTTCTTATGCATCAACCACGCAAAAGCTATATATAGCAACAAATCAAATGCCAACAACACATTAGAATCAACTCCTATATCATAAATTGAACAGCGAAACGAATGACAACATGAAATAAAAGTACCAGGATGTGTTTCAGATGATTCGTTAGTGAAGTTACAGTAGGCTCTTGGAAACTTAGGTACAATGAAATCATCGCTTTGTTTTATGACTTCCCTCATTTTCTCCCACCTTTCTTTGATAAGGCCTTTGCTATACTCAAAGAACAACAACTCAGATTCCTTATTGGAGCCATCAAATCTGAAACTACGACTCTGATATCCGTCACAGATAACTTCCATTATCTTAGCAGCTCGAAACTGAGATTCTTTGGACACTCCAATGGAGTTCAGCACAATAAAGTTTGTCATCTTCTTCGCAATATCTATGTCTTTCACAATCGCCCACCTTCAAGAGTTAATCATAAACACTCATTAATTACGTTGACTCTAATATCATACTATAACGGGCATAGGAACTTTTCCACAACCGCACCCAAAAAGTTAGCCGTTAAAGCTATGGAATCTAAAACCTTACACGGCTCTTCTTTGAATGTGACTCCTAATATGAGTGACATGGTATTTAAAGATAATTCATAGTGAAGTAACACATGGTCAAAGCCTCAACAAAATTGGCAACAGTCGCAACAACCGTTACAAATGAAACAGCTACTAATTTAAATGTAACTCGTATTACGTACCCAATACGAGAGCCAGAGTGACCAGTGCATTTGGAGAGAGTGAAGAGCATGAGATCATGAATAGCCTTGTGAGTGATGGGAGTGTAGTGAGGCCAATAATAAGCAAGGTCATGTATCAGCTTGCCTTCACTTCCACACTTGTTGCTCACCACTGGCCTTCTGACGCTGCCATCTGGGTTATTCGGAGACGTCACTATCTCTATATATGCCTCATTCTTATCATACTCCTTTGCGTCCCCACCCCACTTGTACAGGCTTGACCTCATCAGATCTGTTTCGTCTGGGTACCCCTGCACGCACAAATCCTTCAATTTTCCTCAAAAGAACTTGATCATTGACTGTAATTTCGGATATGAGAGAGAGAGAGAGAGAGAGAGAGAAGCTGACTGAATAATAGGGAGCAGCAGCGACGACGTTGATAGGATTAGGAGAGTGATGAGAAGTAGGAGACAGGGCAAAGAGAGAAGCGTGAAGGAGCTGCGTGGAGCCATTTCCGACGACAATGTGGCTCCCGTCGGTCTCGGCGTTTCCGACCAGAGCATGAAGCCTTTTAATGGCATCTCTGAGCTCCGGCATCAAGAACCAACACACATTGCTGTTGTCACTCACATAACTCAGAAGCTCACAGCCCTTAATCACGACCGTGCACTCGTCATCCATCTTCCTCCAGTACGACTCCAACAGTACTGTATCTCCCCTGCAAACTCTTCCAATCATTCATCAAAATCATCTCAATCAAAACGACAGATCAGTTTGTGTATTGTGTGTGTAAGAGATAGTTTCTTACTGGTCGAGATTGATGGAGGGAGGCGAAGAATTATTGGTGTTGAGAGTAGCTTCAGAAAGAATATTTGCCACCATTATTTATTGGACTAGGAGAAATACTTATCTTGCTTCTGTGTGCTTGGTTGTTGTTTGCATGAGGGACACTTGAGCATAGCGCCTCTTTATATATATATATATATATATATATATGAGCAAATGAATAATGCATGAATCATGAGGCATCTATATTGTGGATGTTATATATTATCGGTGTTTTTTTTAAATCCAACTGGTTATTGAGACTGCTGGTTGAAGGATCTTGGACTGTGGTTTAAAGTGTATATGATTTTGGAATTTGGATAATCACAATTCATCAGCAGCAGCATTAAGAGAAGTGGTTAGAGCCCCCTTTTTAATATATTGTGCCGCCCGATTGGATGCAAAATTCATGCCATTTTCTTGCCAAATGCACTTGGATATATATACGTGTCTCTATTATATTCTCATCTCATTAATTTCGTAATTAATGAAAAACCTAAACATGCTTAACTGATTTGATTAGATTAAAAAGTTAGATAAATTAGTTCATTTGACATATTCTTTATAAAACACCTTGATCATATTTATCAATTTACGGCCATCTTTTGATTAAGTCAAAGAGTATCAATAGGCTAATTTAAAAAAATGATAAATATGAAAATATGCATTATATTTAAAACTAAAATCAGCTTTTTATTTAAGTCTTACTTCAAGAGTCTGAGAAATCCTTACTATAAAAAATTCACTTTATAATTCAATTTCTTTGATGTGTCCGGAAGAAGTATTTCATACTCTTTATGCATATGTTGTGTTTCTTGCAGCAGGAGTGTGGTGAGGCTGAAGCAAAGCTGGTTATCTGTGCCATTATTTTCTTTTTCTTTTTCGTCTTTTTATGCTAATAAAATGTTGGATTGTTTAGCCGTTTAGGTGATGGGCTTAAGTCATACGAAGTTTTATTTTTTTCTAAGAAAAGATGTTATAATATCATACACAATAATAATTATTTATTTGACTCTAAAGAATAAATATGTCTTTTTATTTTTTTAAAACACATGTATCAAGCAATCTTATTGGTACTATCATACATTAAATGTGAGAAGATTTTCCAACAGGAATTCAAACCTTAATTCATTATAATGTTGTGAGGAACCAACTAGTTCTGCTAGATACAATCCAATTGATTAATAAATAGTACCTCTAGTTCTTAATATAACAGTCAATCAACTTTTTTGAGAGATTAAAAAAGTTAAATAAATTGTTTAATTATAACATATGATCTAAAATATTTATGTATATTATTAAATTATATATAAGTGATAATTCAAATAAATTAGTGTGAAGAAATATGATAAATATATCAATTAATTAATTTTTTTAATCTTCAAAAAAAAGTCATGGCAACCGGTACTAAAGCAAAGGATGTAATTTGGAGAGATACAATGGGCTCAAACGGGAAGCGCATAAAGCCGTCTTGAACCACGTTTTATCTATGGACTTGAGCCATTGGCAAATTTTATAGGGGCAATTCGTACAATTGTCTTCTAATATTTTATTTTAATTCTAAATGTTAAAGTATGTGCATTGCACAGAATCCAAAACTAAAAGCAACGTGATTACCATCCGAAGTTGGATTTATCATAAGAAATTTATCCACACAATGTGGTGATCCCAAGTTTAAATTTTTATTGAAAATATGTTTATATTTAGTATCCGATAATATTTTAAATAAGGGAATACATTGTAGAATAATTTTATGTAAAACACTCTTATGATTGAATTCATGTTAAGGTTGGTTCCTTAATTTATCTAATTATTAAGAGAACAATCTCAATTTTTATAAATGTACTTTAGATGATTACTTAGTTAATTAGCATTAAGCATCCTGCTCAATAATTCTACACATTCAGTTATTAATAAAAACAGATAAGATGGTATTAAGGTGAGACTTATTTCTACATTAAAAAATAGGTTAGATCTATATATTGGGGAACATCCCAGAAAAAAGAACTTTAAAATTGTAAAGAATAAATTAGGGTTTTAAATTTTCATAATCACAAATTAGAACGATGGACCAAATAGGAGATTCAAAATTAGGGAAAAGACCGTATTGCCCCTAAGTTAAATATGAACTTTCAAAACCAATTTCCATTTTTGTCGATTCTTTATTTTATTTTTGTCAATAGAGTTCAGTCAAATGAGCTTTCAAAAATTTTAAAGTTTATTTGAATGAGTCACAGAGTTCATTTGAATGATATTTCAAAACTAATCTCCGTTATTGTCATTTTCCTACTTCATTTTTGTCATTTCCTATTCCATTTTTATTAACAAAGTTCATTTGAATGAGTTTTTAAAACTTTCAAACTTAATTCTCATTAGTCACATAGTTCATTCGAACGAGCTTTCAAAACCAATCTCCATTATTGTCATTCCCTATTCCATTTTTGTCAATAGAGTTCATTCGAGTGAGCTTTCAAAAATTTCAATACTCATCTTAAAGGTTCATTTGAATATCGAGAAGATGATCGGATTTCATTTGAATGAGTAACATAGTTCATTCGAATGAGCTTTTAAAATCAACCTCCGTTATTGTTATTCCCTACTCCATTTTTGTGATTCCCCATTCCATTTTTGTCAATAGAATTCATTCGAGATGAATATTGAAATTCAAATCAACTCTGTAACTAATTCAAATGAACTCATTATCTTCTAGATATCCAAATGATCCTTCGAGATGGGTATTGAATTTTTGAAAGCTCATTCAAATGAACTCTATTGACAAAAATGGAGTAGTGAATGACAATAATAGAGTGGGGAATGATAATAATGGAGATTGGTTTTTGAAAGCTCATTTGAATAAATTATGTGACTCATTCGAATGAAGTTTGAAATTTTTTAAAGCCTTTTAAATGAATTCTATTGATAAAAATGGAATTTAGAATGATAAAATGGAGTAGGGAATGATAATAATGAAAATTGGTTTTGAAAGCTCATATTTAACTTGGGAGCAATTTGGTATTTTCAGTAACATTTTGAAACATTTGTTTATTTTATTGTCCTAATTTAAAATTATGGAAATTGGAAATCCTGATTTATCCTTTTACAATTTTAAAAGTCTTTTCCAGAATTTTTCCAATAGATTTCCCTCTAACTCTGAATATACACGCATACTTATAATGAGAAATTAGATGGATTTTAAACTAAGAATATTTGTATATCCGTGAAAATGCATTAGATTTACAGTATCATTCCACAGAAAAAAGAATGAGAAAAGATACACCTTATTTTTTTCATAAATACATGTATTCTCATGTTAGATGCAACTTTATTGAAACTAATATCATATATTAAATATGAGTCTGCTCATAGTAGAAATTCAAACATTGATTCACTTTATTTATTTTATAGAGTATTGATTAATAATTACAAGAGTGAAGGTGCATTGAAGGACGACAAATCAATGAAAGGCATATATATATATATATATATTTCATTTCATGTTCCTCATTGAATTGCATACAACGGAGAGAGAAACAGATGCTACGAGCTATGATGGGTATCATTCCATATTAAACTACTTTTTTGCCACAAATATTACTGCTATTAAACTTATTTATTGTCACAACACAATATATACACACAAGAGTGAAGGTATTGATAAATGTTTTAAGAAAAAGGGGGAATTACACATAAAATTGAGTGG
>JANTPZ010011516.1:0-10063 GCA_025593235.1 Vachellia pachyceras | reverse complement strand
TTTCTTTTCCTGTCTTTTTTTGTTGGTCTGGCTAAACTCATAAAATTAACATGCCTAAAGGTTATTCACATGGCTAGCGTTTTGGAAGTTATTTGTCAATGAGAATGATTTGAAGAAGCATCTGGTAACAATTCTCATACTGTCTTTTATAACTTGTCATAGGTGAAATTGTAAAACACCTTATATATGTGCTGGAGCACGCCAGTTCTGATATATTGAATGTACTGTATTTTCATGTATATACAAGTTGCTCAGAATCAAAATTAAATTGCAATGTAGGATCTTCATGGTCGGAGGATACGGGTAAACTATGCTACAGATAGGTCGCATCCAGGCTTTGGCGGGGGCGGCTTTGGCGGGGGTGGCTATGGTGGGGGCGGCTTTGGCGGGGGTGGCTATGGTGGTGGGGGCTACAGTAGAAGTAACTACGGAGGTGATAATAACTACGGGAATCCAAGTTACGGTGGTGGTGGTGATGGTTTTGGGGGCAGTGGAAATTATGGTGTTCCTGATGTTGCTGGTGGCAATAATTACCAATTCAATCAAAACTCGGGTGGAGATCTTGGCTTTGAACCAAGTGGCAATTCTACTATGGGAGATGATGGTGGCCAATTCGCTGGCAACCAAAATGAAGGAACTGGTGAAGGAACTGGCTTAGACGATGAAGATAATTTGAGAGAGAACAACGAAGAAGACAACTTGAGAGAGAGCCGGTAATGAGAGTAATTTTGTGGTCAAGAAATATTTTGCAGAGTGCAAAAAACGTGTCATTGGAGATTATTTGACACCGCAAATCAACCTTGTTTGGTTATCTGTTTGCTTTTTTCCGGACGTAGCTTGCATGAACTATGTTGTCTCGCCTGCAAGTCGACAACTTTCTCAAGTCAGCAATTTAATGTAAAATAAAGATTTTTCCCTGGCTAGGGGTGAATTGCAACAATTGTTTGAATGATTTCTTTTCTTTTATATTTTGGTAATCGAGCTGATTTTCTTCCATTCAAGCTAAATATCGCCTCTTATACAAGAGCATGAATATTAGTTGGCTTTCAGTTCGTGCTTTGACATAACAAAGCGGATGAAGCTCCTACTCGATCCACACATTCTGTTGCAAGTATAAACTAGTTAAATTGGAGGCATTCTCAGTGAATTAATCAATAGGTGGTTATTTATTGTTAATCTTGTGTTAATTTTAACAGCCAATATATTTTACCATTAAGTATAGGTTTTAAGGACTCGGGTTCTCTTGGTTCAATTTAAAGAATTTAAGCTTATTACTACAGCTTGCATGCACCAAGGACAGCATTAGCTTCACGCTGACGGCAAACAAACCAAGCGTTCCAAATCCAGCGCTATAGCCATCAGCCTACTTCTCAGAGACTAAACCTGCTTTTTTGAAGTTCTCGCATTTCCATTGAGATTTGAAGATGTTGTGGCATGTACCTGGCACAATTACCCTTGTGACAAGGATGCCTCCCACTCACAGAATGGAGTGATCGTGGTTACGATAGCACTGGACTAATTTCGCCCTCTTTTCAAAATAAGTTTATTGAAGTTCATTGCTTTCTGTATGATTTATGAAGCCTTGTTTGAAATCCTATCATATTGTCACCTGACATTAGCAATGGTTACACTTTGAACATGGATTCATATTGCCAGCTGAGAATCCATATCAAGGTCATTCATAAGGGCGTGATTGGCAAAACGATTAACGCTCAATGTTTTTACGTTTCAAATCAAGAAATCCGCTTGTGTATTGCAGACCTTGGAATTTCCAACTTCTTCACACGCACAGATGCGTTGATATGCGCAAATCTTCCGGCCAAGGATGCTCATAGCACCGATACAAGCTCATGCATTAACTTCGCTGTTCCAATCTGTGCAATACAATATGCGCGTGTAAAGAGATAAGACTCGCACAAATATAATTTGTATCATGCAGCATTTTAAGGAGAAAAAGGATTATCAACATTAGGTTGTCTCAGTGCCCAATGCTTAAAGAGATCAATAACATGTGGGGCACAATTCATAATGTGTTTGGCAACTCCGTTGGGAGATGAGTTCTATTGGGGAAAAAGAATTTACACATTTCAAGATGATTTATGAATTTTAAAATGGTTTTTACGGCTTTTGAAATAGTTTTATCTCGACTTGCGTGCACTATTGGGGGAACAAAATTCCCAAACAAGCAAAATAGCTAAAGCTAGTCCTCTGTTGGCTCTACTTCTCAGGACCCGAAAGCGGGCCCCTATCAGTTGCATCTAAGTAAAAAGATATAAAGTTGCACTATGGAATTGGCTTAATCAAGAATCATGAAATACCACGGTGTGTCGGTCATGAAAAGGGATGACGCAAGAAACCAGGGTTCAAGCCCTTAAATTAAAAACGAGACTAATGTACATGTATGCTCCGATAACGATCAAAACGATCCATGGCACTCTTCCTCCAAAGCAGATGGCAACAGAAAGCGCAGCCATGGCCTCAACGTTCAGATAATACTTAGCAAGCCGCTACTCCAAAAGAAAATCATACTTTCTGATTTCCACATTCACTCTCTCTGGGAGAGTCAACACATAATCAGCTATCAGCATGCATTCGCGTGCAATGGCATAGATATCGATACAAACAGCTATTTATTCACAACTTGTTGCCACCATTACGGCTCATAAAGCCCAAAACGGCTTTTGAGCTCCACCTGTAGGGGTGCTGCGGCCGAGTGATTCCTCGCTAGAATCATCTAGGTCATCATCATCCTCTCCATATTCCATCAGCTTGACCAAAGTATCTGATAAAAATAGATTTCTATGAGTACTTCAAATCCGACCAACAAAAGAATGCATTATTGAATGAAATAACACGAAAACAGACCATATATCTTCCACAACTCCAAAGTAACATCAAGGACACATTAAAGGTCTTCAAACAAACAATCTGAAGATATAAAGGCAGATAAATCTCACCAGGAACATCAGGTTTTGTCTTGTTTGAAATCTTTCTCTTTCTGGGCTCTTTAACTTCAGGTGAAGCAGAAAATTTAGGTGGAGGTGGTGGAGGCATGGCTCTCGGTGGGGATGGTGGCATTCCATTAGACAGAGGGTTGATCAACTTCTTTGGAGGCGGCATTGTTGATACATTCCTCAAAATCAGATCTTCAGACCGTTCACTAGCCTTCAAAGGCTCCAATCCCTATAGTGAAATAAAAGCGGAAGAGGAAAACCAAACACAACTTCTGAATAAGATATAATGACAAGTTGCAAATTTTTCCAGAGTGCCAAAAAATCTGAGTCAATCAAGACCCGATTAACCAATGAAAATGTTCAAGCACAAAAGCCAAATGTAGCTTTGAAGTGAATTAGCACAATCAGATTTCCCAACGAATGTCAAACCCATATTATATTAAGATCATTTTTTTTCCACCAAAGAGCATGATGAGAACTAGTGGAGGTATGGCAAGATATTTTGTAGATGTATTTAAAATAAACCAGTAGAACTCAATCACCTCATTTAGCGTACGATTGTCAACATCATAGATCTTAAAAAATTAGACGCATTCAAGTATATATTCATTTGATAACCAAGGAAATGAGAGAGCTTTAACTTGTATGCTTTTTGCTGAGGTATAATTAATTTTCTTTCTTTTTATGAGGATACCTAAGCATCAGCTTTTTTAGATTTTTCTCCCACTTCTTATTATCTAGGTGCTTATAGACCTTTGAGGAAATTGACATTCCATATTGCAGTATCCTCACTTAATGTTGCCATCAGAGGACCATCAGCACATGCACAAACAAAAAGTCAGACGCGAGGGTATTTGTAAAAGGATAAAAAGCATGAAATCCTGCATTGGCAATGACAAAACTGGCAAATCCATAAGCACCCTCCTAATGCCTCCAAAACGGAAACCCTGTCAAACATACAAATCATAGGCCCAACAGACAGGTCCAGTGTCAGCCTATTAGCTTCATAGAAGGTCAGAGAAAATACCTGGAATATTAAGCAATGAGAGTCAGCAGAGGGTAATATGTATAAATCAGAACAAAGCTAGAGAAAAAAGGGCATTCAAAGGAAACCAAAAATATCTTCTACATTTCCTTTTCCCCCTTCACTGAAGAAAGAAAAACTAGGAGAAATAATTTACTACAGTTTTTCTGTTAAATGACAACTTCGATTGATACTTAAGCGGATGGACAAAAAGCAATATTATAGGTATTTGGGACAATAAAGAACCGTTCCATATGCTGCAGTCAGAAGGGAGGGAAAAAGTTGCATATCAGGACAACAATGCAAAAAGAGTGAAGGTGATTGCCGCTACACTGGAAAGAGATGATTTATGATAAAATCAAACCAACCTGTTAAGACACCATTAACTTCAAAATTCAGAAGCATTTGAAATTCGATATTTTCTAAACTGATTGACAGTATGATCTTATAGTTTTGGTCCTTTTGTTTTTTAAAAAACCAGAAAAAATATAATCACTTCAATTGACTCAAAATTATCCATGAATAGCCTGATAGAGCTTTCAACAATAAGAAGCCTAGAGAAGAAACATCACTCCTGTATACATTATCAGAACCATTTAAGGTTCAGAATTATTGCAGCGGTTAGTGTTGACTCAATATAGAAACTTCTCAAAGAGAAAATGGAAAATTCCCTGGTAATGTGTCCTGTTGGCAATACAATATCATGTTCAGTTGAAACAGAACTTGAGATTCTTCAAAACCAATTTCTATCTTCTAATTTAATGGGGAGGAATTGAACTTTTTTTTTCCTTAACCTTGTTATAGCATTCAGCTTCACTATAGTGTTCCTCATTTGGAAGTCCTAAGGAATTTCTTTGACGGATGTTCAATGAATCATGGGAGGGCATTCTCACCATGATGACTTGGTACATACTCAAACCTACCACATTTTCTATATTCAACTAGGAAAAATTGTCCAGATCCAATTTAACAATTTCTCATAAACAACACACTGACTGCCCCCATGAACCAAACTAACCAAACTAAGTTATTGGTTTAAAAGCATACCAGAAACCACAACAGGTAAGACAAAATGATACTTCCCTAGATTCTCTATGCCATGAAGTATTTTTAAATAAGGAATTAGCATCGACAATGCAGTGACCTGATTAAGTTTTGAAGAGCCCTTTGAATCAACAGGTAATTCTTGGAACTTCCGCCTCTGAGGTGGCCGTTTCTCCTTTTCAGGATCAGAGGTTGTGCTTGACTTGGATTCTCCACCAGAAGCTGATGTTGTAGGAGTAACTGTTGAAGCAACAGGAGGTGAATGTCTAAGGGCAAGGGCAACTTGTTGCAGAGGAGTTGCTTGAGGGTATATTCCACCATATCCAACATAACTAGTGCTACCAGATACTAAAGGGGGAGCATAACCAACTAGATTTGCTTGAGGCTGCCCGGAGCTTAAAAGCCCGGCAGATTGTGGAGCAGCTTCTAAAGCAGGGGTAGTGGTGATGCCAGGCACTCCAACTAAGGAAGTTGGAGAAGCTGTTGAAGAGACCGCAGATGATGATGACATCAAGCCTCCAGCTAGACCTGTACTTGCCTTTACTTCAGACCCTGAACTCTGAACATCAGCCAACAACTGCTGTGGGGGTGGGACAGCACTATAAACTTGCAATGCAGATGAAAAGATGGGAGGAATCTGCTGTAGCAATGGAGAGGCGCCATAAAGCTGCTGGGGAGGTGGAACAGAACTATATACCTGCTGTGGAGGTGGAACAGCACTATAAACCTTACATGATGAAACCCTATGAAAGTTAAACAATTAAGTTATTTACCGATACTGACACAATATCCACTTAAGGTAAATTTTATGTCACCATGTTACCAATACAGGACAATAACATAAGTGAGTCAGTGAGTGTGTGTGTGTGTGTGTGCGCGTGTTTGGGGGGGGGGGTCGCAAAACCACTTGGAAGGCTAAACTTCTCCACTTATGCATTACCCTCTCAAACTTGAGGACCATGTTGAAATAAAGTAGCATGGGATAAAACTGGAAAACCACACAAACCAAGATCTAACTAAGACACAGCTGCAAACCCTTGCCACTTTGACATCATTCAGGCCTAGCTTATTGAAACATATCAATGAGGACCCATATTTTTAGGATTATTTAGCTCCCTTTTTCCAATTGACACCTAAAAAAACTCCAAAATTCACTCCTGATCTACGAAGGGTGGTAATTAATTAATTTGCAACCAAGTGCGCGCGGCTCCCAAATAAATATGAAAAATACCTGACACGTTGAAGTTACTACATCATACGCCAAAAAGCAACTAGATTTCTTGGAAAATGACAGTACCAATGGGGAAATTAAAATATGACTTGAATCCTAACATAATAAGAACTTAAATACCTGGAAGCGCCACATTCTGCACTGATTGTATCCAAAAGATTCTCAGCCAGACGCTTGGCATCCTCAAGACCTTTCGCATTATTACTTGACAAGAATAGATGAAGGGGTTGCTGCCCATCTGCAGGAAGACAATCAAATTGGAAACCAAATAGTTTATACCAGAACAATGCTATGCTTTCCAATCCAGAAAGTACCTTCTCCGTTTGGTCCTTCAGGGTTTCCTAAACCACGTCCTCTAAGTACAACAGTTGCTCCTGTTTCATTCATAATGTGATTTATATACTGGTCCTGCAGATTCAAAACCAAACCACCACCAACACCAAAAAAATTTCTCCCAATTGAATGGAGATGTCAGAGACAGCTTGAAACATTAGATTATCTCATATTCATCATGAACAGTTTAACAGCAGAACTATAAAAACAATGAAACAGGTAAAGATGTAAACATGCTTAATAATAATGCTATAGCTATTAACCAGAATAAGAACCGTTTTTATTTCTCCACATGTAAGTATTTAGCCTCTACTTGTTTATTTATACCATAAGTGCCTCTTGTTCAAAAAATTCTATCAACACTGATGTAATCAGACATCGATTTGCAAAAGTTTTCTGTATAGAGCATTGAAATAAAATACAGACAAGGCTTTCTTCCAATACGATAAAGGTCTAGATAAAATCAGCAGTTAAACCGTTTGCTATCCATCTGAAGATTCAAAAGACTATTGTCAGTGCCTAAACAGCATATTAATGCCATCTTTGAACACACATTGCAACAACAGCAAAAGAGATACATCCACTAATTAACAACAACAACAACAATTTCACATATGGCCGTGCACAACTGCTATGAGTGACTAAACAAATAAATTAGGGAAGAACTCACATTAGGTCCACAAACACGAGCAACAACGTTCAATGATGGATCAGCATCAAGGCCCAAAAACACACAAGTGCTCAACACCTGATTAACCCAACCCATTAAAAAGTGCCACTAGTCAAAACCTCACATTGCCGTGCCATACAAGAGCTATCAATGATAAATGTATGTACCTTCACTCCATTAGCCAAAGCGGGATTTACTGAGGTAGAAGTTGGCGATGAACATTGACCCTGCCTCAGCATATCTTCCACCATGGCAGCCGCACGATCAACGGCCAAAATTCTTTCAGCTGTCTCTTTTAACTGCAATTTTAATTTGATGCCACCAAAAGCAAACTGAATTATGAATTTAATTCCTGTGCACCACTACGATTCAATTTTAATATCTTTCACATGAAAATAATCCCATGCTTTGCTTAGACTTGATTCTCCTTTTAACAACTCAAAGTTAGTAAATTTTTCAGCATGAATCTCAGAATGCGCTATGAAATGAAACAATAATATATGTTGACCTCAACATTTTATATCAACGTGTAAGTATAATTGTAAACCATGTTGATATAGAACCAAGATGTAGCATTTACATGAGCTCCAGCAGAGATGTGAAGATACAATGGCTTCTCTCCATCAACTGGTGCATTAGGTGGTCGATACTTGCCCCTGTAAAAGAAATTCAGAAGACAAATTGCATGCACGGATATACAAAATGATAATATGGAGTATGGACTTCATGAATGCCTGGAATGACTCGCAAACCTAGTTATGACAACAGCACCAGTGCACTTCTGAATCTGCATGATGAAGGAAACTAATCGTTAGGGAAAAAAGCAAAATGAGGCTCCTAGTTAAGATGTTGAATGGATAGTATCTTAGTCACCTCCTCTTGTGTCTGGCGTTTTGTCAGCTTGTAACGAATAGAAGACTCTGCATCATTTATAACAATTTCTCGTGCTATTATTAGTTCATCTTGTATCTTTTGCTGCATAAATTCATCCCATAATCCAGAGAAAGAATTGAAATTTAAAATATATTAAACCATCAAACACAAAACATAAACAAAAGAAAGAAATATGTCGGCAATTAAGCAACACAGAGCAAAATATGACATTAATAAATATTCATGAATTAGACGTGTAGCGCTGAGACAACTAAATTTATGCAATAATTAGATTGGAAAAAAAAACTAACAAGTGGCATAAAAGACTAATTTGTAAATCACGCTCCCAAACACAATATGAAGTAAAAATTAACTCTCTCAGAAATATTGATAACAACATACTAACAGAATAAATTCAGTCATTGAATCCACCCCATCCGTATACATTTAAATTTTACATTCCAAGGGGCACTAGAAAAGGTATTTTAAAAACAAAATTCCCCAAGTACTGTAAAGAGTTTACGAACTCAAATCATCCATTACATGGCAGACCACCCAACTAAAGGTAAGACACCAAAAGGTGCATATAAAGACAGCACAAACTAAATTCTAATGGGGGAAGCTACAAAACTAACTCGTATCCAATTGTGAAATGCAAATTCTAACAACCATTGCCCAGGGACGAATCCAGGGAGCTTGTGGGATAAACGCCACATGCCCTTTCCCACAGAATAAAAGGATGGTACAGGAAGTTAAGTAAATGAAGGACATTTGCAAACATCATAAATGTTATCAGAATAAGTTCTCACTTGATTTATTTTTTGGACCGCTGCAGCAGCTTGTAGCTTAACAGAAGGTGCCTGTAATACCTGAGGCACGTTAGCACAGCTAGCTGCCAGCGGATTTATCAAAGGAGCGCCGGCAACTGAACTTGCACCTGGAAATGCCATCCCAGTCAGAGGCACCCCATTGCCCAGCGGGAGCAATCCAGGGACCGCTATACCAGCTGTTACTAAAATTTCTGCAGGTTGATCCCACTTTCTCTTCTTCCTGCACGCCAGTTAGAGATTAACGATATTCAAAGGGGCAAGAATAAACCCTCAAACACCCACAAAATGCAACGAATAAATCTGAAGCAGACGATACCACACTGAATCTCAAGCGGGGAAACATTCATATGTTTACATTATTTATTAGGGGGGAACAACCATTAACCAAAGACATGAACACGTGAGAAAGGCACATCGGAAGAATACAGAACCACCAACCCCTCCCCGGGGTCAAAAAGAAAAAAAGAAAGAAGCAGAAGACTGAAACTCGGAGCTTCAATTATTATTGGCAAAGAAAAAACACATCTTGATTAAAAAAAGGCTACATCTGGAATGGGTGGGGTACCTCTGCCTTGATTGAGAGGCTTCGTTCACAGAAGAAGCCCTAACTGTGTTGTCCTCGGTCATTGTTCCGACAGACTAACTTTTTGCGAGAATAGAGACTGCAGGCCACGAATCGAAGGAAATATTAGAAATATCTGTTTCCCTTGATGAACCTCCCGGTTTGCTACTTCGTTCCCAAAATCCCTTCAGCCCCTGTGAAACTCAACTCTCAAACAGTTGAACCTGCTGATTGCTGTCGCCAAAGCCAGTCGTTTGTGCAGAGTTCTTTCACTTCGTCCAATTTCGCGGGATACAAAGTTATCATCAAGATCAAGCATTAACGGAGATGGGGTGCTGGATTTTTTTTTAATACAAAAAGTTGAGAGAATCTGCTTCCCTATCTGGATCGCTGATTTGACGGAACCCAATTGTCGAGTAATTAATTTAATTTGACGCTCCAATAAGGGACAGATCATTTCTTCCATCCCATTTTATAGTCTTCTCAGGGAAAAAACTTCGAGGTTGTTTGCCTTTACTTTCTATAAATTTTAATTTTAAAAT
>JANTPZ010011512.1:0-10647 GCA_025593235.1 Vachellia pachyceras | reverse complement strand
TTTAGCAGTGGGTGAAATTTTTGTACTCGGTCAACCATTGAAAAAAGTGCTTCTTTTATCACCCTTAGCAATTCCAAAATAAATATTTTTTGTGATCTCCAAAATACATCTTTTAATATGTGTGTGTGGATTTTTTATCGTATTTTTATTGTTTAACTATTTTATTTCTTATCCAATGGACAGTTTTTACATACAAAAATATTTTTAATTTTACCTTTAATTCTTAATTATAATTCATGTTATATATAAAATTCAGAGTAAGGAAATTTATATTTTGCCCACAGAAAACTAAAACAACTCTACTTTTTTTTTTTTGATACAAGAGAGAGCCTAAAGGCACAAAACAACAAAAGGGGGAATCACACAAGTAGGGGATCTAATCCCATAAGGTCCTTCAAGTACAAAGCCTGAAGATGGTGTGGGCACGAGAGGTAAAGAGAAGATGAGGCAATAGCTTCCTTAGCAAGAGCATCCGCCAATTGGTTAAACTTCCTCGGCACATGCTGGATGGTAACCTGCCAGTCCCTGTTAATGAGACTCCTAATGTCAGAGAACAAAAGACCAGAATTGGTAAAATCACATTCAGCATTAAGTATGTCCACTAGCAATTTAGCATCCGATTCAATAATGATCTTTCTAAAACCATAATCAGCAGCTAACTGGAGGCCTTTGTGAAGAGCCCATTCTTCCGCACTATGGGGATTACAAATACCTAACGGCCTAGCAAATCCCACTAACCAGGTACCTAAGTGGTCTCTAATTACGCCACCACATCCCGCCTTCTGGGAAACATGAGCCACAGCTCCATCCACATTAATCTTAACCCATCCATTATCTGGAGGGAACCATCGTTGCGTCCTCAGGATCTCAGTATCTGAAATTCTTTCACCTAAACCACCGCCCTGGACATAGAGCTTCCAGGAGGAAAGGATCGCATTGAAAGGGTCCGGGGGCTTAGAAAAGCCGTAATCAAAGATATCCTTATTTCTCCATGTCCATAGCCGCCAACAAGTGACACCCCAGAACTGGTCCCAGTTAGAGAAGGATTGTAATCCCAAATTCCTCTTCAAATTCAAAAAAAAATAACGATTATATATCAATCCAAAAAAATAACGATTATATAAGGCCCATCACATTTAGATGTAGTCTTTTAGGTCACGTTTGGTACCATGGAATTTGGAGGTATGTATACCATGCATGTTTGGTACCATGGAATTGGCTTCCACATGGAAGCCAATTCCATCAAAACCATGGATTTACAATTCCATCTCAAAAGTTTGGATTTGTAAATTCATGGAGATAATTCCATCTAAAAAATTTTTTTAAATTTTTTTAATTTGATTTAAGTAGTTTTAAAAGTTAAAAAAAATTTAATTTAGAAGGGCTTTTAGGTCTTTTCATCTAAAAATCATACCTCATTTACATGACATACCAAACATACTTTAAACCTCATTTCCACATCCATATCCATTTCCACATCCATATCCATTTCCATATCCATATCCATCGAAATGAATTCTGCGTACCAAACGAGGCATTAGTGGAACCCAACATTAAGATGCTTGCATATGCATTTAAATATTATAAGAAAAATATATGGATTGCAATTTTTTACATTATCAACGGAGTTTCAAGTCAACTTTATTTTAGGAGTAATTAAAAATCATTTTAGTTGAAAAAAGTGTCAAAAATAATATAATAACGTCAAGAACTTGTGTATATTTTTTTCTTACTTCTACAAGGTTAACAAGTTTATCTGTACAAAATTAAATGCCAAAAAGTACACAATAGAAACAATAGAATATGTAAGAAATAGATAATTACTAAACATTTAACCTGGTTGTAATTGACTATGACTGTTAATCAAACATGGGTAAGTTTTCTAAAAACAAAAAGCTGTTTTTAAAATAATAAAACAAGGCCGAAATCTTCCATAAAGCTTCCCAAATATGACATGGATAATGCTATTTATCTCAATTGACCGGTTTGGAAATGGGTGGAGACCAAATTAAGCGATTGGGTAAATGTAACATCTAAATATTATTTGTACTTAGTTCTAAATATAATATTTATTTATCATATTAATAAATATTTTTTAAAATTATCTTTATTGATACTCCAATAATCATGTAAGGGGATGGAGATAATTGAGAAAGAAGAGTGTGTTTTAAAAAAATATTTTATATTAGCTAATTTAACTAATTTTTTCAATTTAACAAAATTAATTAAAAGTATATTACTTTAAGGACCAAAAAAATACATGACTTTTTTATCAGAAGCTCAGAACTTCCGCTTTGACCACACTAAATGGAGTCACAGTACTATAGATAGTTTTTAAATTTCCTTTCACATGTAAATCTTATATCTTGTTTGTTTGTATGTTGGAATTGTGCTTATCAAAATGGAATTAAATTTCATTATGGACCATCACATAATACATGGAACTGTGAAAATTCTATATAATTCTTCTTTTACTCCTCTATTCTCATCACACACAGGAGCCACCACCAACTCCATCTCCATCGCATGATCACAGGCCTCACCCTTGACAAATACGTCTAATAATCGGCGACGGTGATGTTGACCTCTAATAACCGCTCTAAGATATGGTACTCATTTAAGAACACGATAGAAAAATACTTTTACACAAATCAAGGTAAATATAAGAAGAAGATTATCTTGTTTGGTGGAAATACACTGTTGAACATGCGTTTTACTTTTGCAAAAGCTCCAACAAACAAGCACATGATGTTTTCCTTCGCCCTCGCATTTAGGGGTTTGAAGTGTGTTTCTTCGTACTCATCTTCTCTAATAATAACTAGGTGAACAATGGTGATGGTGACCTCCTCTAGTAATGACGATAGTGATCTCCAACAACCCATGGCTTCTTTGCCTTCTCTTCCCCTTTCTCTGATGTATCTCTGATGGCTTCCTCCTCTTGCAATGGTGAAGAGATCGATGGGATGGTGGCCTTCTCTCACCGGTTTCTTTTTATATGAACCACACTATGAATGCCCAAAGTTGCAAACTCCGAGCCCGACGGCAAGCTTTGACTTTCTAGATGTGTAACTTCCCACCGTCGAGCTTTGACTTCTCCATATCTGCAACTTTGTCCATCACCAGATCTACTTGTTTGGTTTTGAGCAAGCTTCAATGATTGATTGACCTTTTTTTTTTTGATTCATTGTTCAAATGTTCAAGAGATTGAAGAGACTTTTTTTGAGTTTGAACTTTAAGCAAAGGTCTTACCAATTTTGATATTGCCGGCAAGGTAGCTAAAAGTGGTCCATTGAGGTCGATATTTTGAGAGGGGAGGAAGATGGGTTCACCTATTTTTGGAAGGATGTTTTTCGTTTAATTGAAGGGTATTTTGTTATTTTCATATAAAGATAGGTATCATTTCAAAGATATATCAAGTATACTTTTAAAGTCCATATCAATATCCATGTTCATATCAATATTTTTATATCAATATTCATTTACATAAAAATCAATTCTAAATACCAAATGACCCTTGATCGTTACATCAAATTATAGACACTCCAAATTTAACATTATATAAAACTATTATTATTATATAAAATTATGAAAAACAAACTAAGTATTAAAATCTGGATTGCCTTTTGAACCCGTTGAGGTAGTAAGTCAAGGGTTAGTCAGATTAGGTCAACTAGTGGGTCAAACCGATCATATCAAAATAATATAATTTAATAAAATATTCATATTTTATTATAAATAAGTTAATATCATAATATTTAAATAAAAAGGATATTAAATACGTAATTTTTTGATGTATACATGTCTCACACAATTGTTTCATTGTAACAATAATAGAATACAACATTGATAATATGTGTTTATTCTTACAATATTTCAAAAGCTACAAAATAAAAAATACTAAAATATAATCACTAGTAGTTAGTGGTAGTTTGATTTAGTAATTCAAAAAAGTAAGAAATCATTAATATGCTGGTAAATTAAAGTAATAAATCCAATTAAAAGTAGTATAAGTTCATTAAAACTAAAAATAAAAAATCAATTTTTTAAAATAAAAAATAAACCTGATCTGTATTACCATTGGTTTGCTTCAGTTTACCCAGTTTAGGATTAATTTAGCCTGAGCCGCACTGGGCTACTACAGGTAAAAAATCTTGGGTTAAAGACCTGATTGAAGAGGTTAGGTGATCGGATTGCCAGTTCCCAAGTCAACCCAACCAGTACGATTTGATTTTTAATACACTGAAATAAAGCCTCTAAATTTAATATATATGGAATACATATCCCTGAGAAACAAATTAAAGTACCCTCCAGCGATGGAGAGCACTGAGGAGAACGACACCATTCAACGAAGCACCAAGAAGGTGAAGACAAGAGGTACTGCCCATAAGGAACATTCAGACCCCAACACTGGCGCTGAGAATGGGGGGAACAGCAAGCCATCTTACAAGGAATCCTTACTAAATGACAAAGAGGATTCCCCTATGGAAAATTGGTACGATATGTTAGACGAACCAGAAAATGATTGGTACAAGGAACAACCTGATGAGGAGGCCGATGATGATTCTTTCGATCCCTGCCCTGAGATAAAGGTTACACCTGAGGAATTTGAAGAGTGGTGCAAACCTTGGCGAGGGTGTCTTGTGGTGCAACTACTTGGTAAGAAAGTCTCTCAGATTCATGGCAATGCGTTTGCGGCAAAAATGGGGACGCAGGGGGGATGTCAGGGTGGTAGATCTCCCACAAGATTATTTCCTGGTGCAATTCGCATCCCAAGAGGACTACCAATTTGCTCTCTACGAAGGCCCGTGGATGGTGGATGATCACTACCTGGTGGTTCAAAGGTGGCGGCCTTTCTTCATCGATAATGCGAAAGAAGTGCGCAAAGTGGCGGTGTGGGTGAGGATTCCTAATCTCACCTGGGAACTATGCAACAAAAACTTTCTCTGGAGGGCGGGTGCATGCCTCGGTACAATGCTTAAGGTGGATATGGCGACTTCCATCCATAGTCGTGGCAAATATGCGCGTTTGTGTGTTGAGATTAACCTACGCAAGAGGTTAGTTCCTAAGCTCCGGTACATGGGAAAGGAATTAACCGTAGAACACGAAGGGCTACATTAGATTTGTTTTTCCTGTGGACGTTATGGCCATAGAGCCTCGCAGTGCCGAGAACGTTTGAACGAAACTGCTGAAGCCAATAGGACGAACCACCAAGCGACCGAGTCTCCATTACCTCCGTCAACAACTGCAGCTGCTATAGTGCAACGTAACGGCGATGCCATGGATGCGTCAATCAAGGACTCGGCGATTGAGGCATCAACAACGCATGCCCGAAATCTGCGGGATACATCTAACGAAACTGAATCTATCATTGAAGAGGCTCATCAAGAGTTAGCGAAACAGAAGGAATCTGACTCTGTTTTTGGCCCCTGGATGATTGTTCGTAAATCTCGGAAGAAACGGTTATAGCAGAAAACCTTGCTGAATCCTAACGATCTTGGCACTGATGTTGGGCATGCGAAAATCTCGGCTGACACATCACCAATGCCAGATGCGTCACTATCTTCACAGCGTATGCATGAGGTTTCTTTACGTGGCATTGCTCTTGTTAATCAGGCCCCTCAGGTTCGAAATAAAATGGTGCGTAATAGGAACCCCATGGGAGGCAGAAACACACAGCTGAGTGAACAGGCCAGTATGGTGGGCTCGACTCCTATGCAAGCCCAACTTAATATTGACAACGCCAAAGGAAATGCTAGGATCATGAAGATAACCCAGACCTCGTATGAGGTGGACAATTCGCACGTGCATCAAGCTGATCACGCAAAGGCCCAGCTGGAGATAGACCATTGTCGTGCCACGGGGGAGGCGTGTATGGATGTTGACACGTCCTCAGATAACAACCCGAATGCTGCCAGGGTGGCGTCCCTTGATCCCTTGTTTAAATGAACATCATCTCTTGAAATTGTAGAGGGACTTGCGATAAGGGGTTCCCTCGCCTAGTTTCAGAAATTAGAAGGATGTATGAAGTTAATTTTTTAATACTTATGGAAACTCACTCTAGTGGTAATAGAGCTATGGGTATAATTAATAAGCTTCATTTTGATGGTTTTGCTATATCCGAGGCAAATGGACAATCCGGCGGTATTTGGTGTCTCTAGGATACTCAACTTTGGAAGGTTGATGTTATAAATATCTCCAAGCAATTTATCCATGTGGTTGTTCAATGGAAAAATGAGACCCCTTGGTGCCTTATAGCAGTGTATGGAAGCCCGTTGAACCACCATAGATGTGAATTGTGGGAGGGTGTTAAGTCAATTTCGTCAACCATCTTTGGTCCTTAGTGTGTTATAGGAGATTTTAATTCCTTGCTAGAGCCTCATGAGAAGTCTTCCCCTTTGTCAAAATCTCAAACAGCTAGTTTATACGTTTTTAGGGAGGTCATTCACGAGTGTAACTTGATCAACGCTAGTTTTCAGGGTTGTCCCTTTACTTGGTTCCGTGGTCAGCTTAAGGAAAGACTGGATCGCATGTTGATAAACCTAGCTTGGAGAATCGCTTTCCTAAAGCAGATATTCTTCACTTTCCGTCTTACAAATCGGATCATGCTCCTATTTGCATTCGCTTCCAGCGCAAGAGCATTCCCAATCAACGACGACGCCCCTTCCGCTTTCTAGCAGCTTGGTTGATTCATGAAGAGTTCCGCATGTGGTTTCTAAAAGTTGGGCCCCTCACTCTGATTGGGGTGCTAATCTTAACTCTGTCCAGAAATCTCTTAAGGAATGGAATACCTCGACTTTTGGGAATATTATGTACTCGAAGAAAGTTCTTATGCGCCGACTTGATGGAATTGGGCGATGTTTGTCCAGGGAACACAATCCCTTTCTTGAAGATCTCCAACGCAAGCTATGGAAGGAGCTTGATAGGGTTCTCCTTCAGGAAGAGATTCTTTGGATGCAAAAATCTAGAGCTCAGTGGTTGTTGTGTGGTGACCGAAACACTAAGTACTTTCATGGCACTACTATTTTCAGGAGACGCCGTAACCACATTGAGTCCCTCCAAAATGATGAAGGGGAGTGGGTTTCTGATCCAAATGACCTTGAAGGTATGGCAATTAAATTCTACAAAAATCTCTTTTGTGATAATTATACTTATGTGAATCGGTGCCTCAGTAATTGCTTTCCCTCTCTTCATACCGATGATTTACAACTCCTCTCCAAGGAGGTAAGTAATGAGGAAATCAAAAGTGCTCTCTTCAATATGGGCAGCTTGAAAGCTCCAGGTAAGGATGGGTTCCAAGCTATTTTCTATCAAACCCAATGGGATACAGTTGACCCCTCTTTATGTACCTTGATCAAGGACATCTTCCATTCTCCTCAATCTGTTAAGAAGATTAACGAGACCTTATTGGTTTTGATTCCAAAAGTTGATCCTGCTTCCTCCCTAAAACAGTTTCAACCTATAAGCCTTTGCAATGTCTATTACAAGGTTCTGACCAAGCTAATTGCCAATCATATAAAGGAACTTATGGATCGACTCGTGGGCCCTTTCCAATCTAGTTTTGTGCCAGGTAGGAGTACTACTGATAATATTATAGTAGTTCAGGAGATTATTCAGAGCATGAAGATGAAGAGGGGGGCTCGGGGTTATATGGCGGTAAAGATTGATCTTGAGAAAGCTTATGATAGACTAAAATGGCATTTTGTGTGGGATACCCTGCTTGATATTGGTATCCCTGAGCCGCTTTGTAGAGTTATATAGAATTGTATTACTTTGTCGGATATGCAGGTTCTCTAGAATGGGGAAGAGCTTGAACCTTTCCTTCCGTCTCGTGGCATTCGCCAGGGAGACCCAATCTCTCCTTACTTATTTGTCCTGTGCATGGAGCGCCTCTCTCACCTCATCTCGGCAACTACGGAGGATGGTAGATGGAAGCCTTTTCCATTCTCTAAGGATAGCCCTTTTGTTTCTCATCTTTATTTTGCAGATGATTTAGTGATGTTTGCTGAAGCTAATTTGCAACAGGCTCATACTATTAACGCATGTCTCAATACGTTCTGTGCCAGCTCTGGCCAAAAAGTAAACAAGGATAAGACAACTATTTATTTCTCCAAAAATGTTTCAGGAACTATGCAGGATAATATATGTCAAACACTTCAATTTGGTAAGACGAATGAATTCGGAAAATATTTGGGGGCT
The DNA here is from genome assembly GCA_025593235.1 of Vachellia pachyceras. Taxonomy (NCBI): domain Eukaryota; kingdom Viridiplantae; phylum Streptophyta; class Magnoliopsida; order Fabales; family Fabaceae; genus Vachellia; species Vachellia pachyceras. Next base: position 2,451 of record JANTPZ010011512.1, on the reverse strand, counting down.
CAAATTATAGATAAAAAAGTCTCTCGTGACACGTATCGTCACATATTGGATCGGGCATCGTCGAGACTCAGCTCTTGGAAGATTAATTCTCTATCTTTAGCAGGTCGTATCACTCTCACTCATTCAGTTTTAGCCAGTATTCCTCAGTATGCCATGCAATCTTCACCTCTCCCTATATCTGTTTGTGATGAGCTGGATAAGAATTGCAGAGCTTTTATTTGGGGAACAACTCCTCAACGCCGTAGGATTCATCTGGTGGCTTGGGATAGAATTTGCTCCCCTAAGCCTTGTGGAGGTTTGAGATTACGCCATGCACAGTTCACCAACCAAGCATATATGATGAAACTTGGCTGGAAGCTGGTGAATGATAGGGAGAGCCTCTGGGTTCGTGCCATGCGAGCAAAGTACAAATGCAGTGAAGATCTCATCCCCGAGTTCATCGGTTTAGGGAGGAAACATCCACATGGAAGGGGATTAATTCCGTTTGGCACCTTGTAAAGGAGAATACGGTGGAGCAACAGAATAGGACCCCCATTTGGAAAAGATGTACCAACAGTAGATTCTCGGTCTCCTCAGCTTACTCCTTGGTCTCAGGATCAACCCTCCTTGGGTCAGACAAGCTTTTTAAGGTCATATGGAGCCTTCATTGCCCTCAACGTTTTCGCTCTTTCCTCTGGTTAGTGGCCAATAATGCCCTATTAACTAATTGCAACCGTGCCCGTCGTCGAATGACGGAGGATGATCAGTGTGGTATTTGCCTTCATGCCCCGGAGACTACTCTTCATGTCCTATGAGATTGCAATTTCGCACAGGAAATCTGGTACCTGTTTATCCCTCCTCGTGCCAGACATGCTTTCTTCGCCGGAGATTTATATGAGTGGCTAACCCTGAACTTATGCCGCTCACTGCCAGGGAGAGTTAGGAAGGATTGGCGCCAAACGTTTACTGTGATTGGCCACGCTTTATGGGAAAGACGGAACAAGGCTATTTTTGCAAATAACGCCATCTCCCCGGATAATCTGCTTCACGTCATTCTGCGGCAAGTGGATGAGTTGAAACGTAACTTTTCTATCCAAAAACGTATTACGTATGCGTCTGTGAACAATGGCTATCCCTCATACTGGGTGGCCCCCCAGCAGGCTGGATCAAGTTGAACGTCGATGCTAGCTTCATCTCAACTACCGGTGCATCCATCGGTGGAATTTTCAGGGATCATTGTGGTGTTTTCATTCGGGGCTTCTACTGCTGAACTGGTTGCTTTGGTATCTGGGATTAAGATGGCTTGGACTCATCGGGTTATGAACTTAATGATCGAGACCGACTGTAGACATGTTGTGGATCTTATCAACACTCCCCTACCTGACATGTTGCTTGAATCGGAGGTGCAGCTCTTGGTGGATGAGATAAAAGCTTTGATGAATGCGGACTGGAGGGTGGTCGTAAACCATGTGGATAGGTCCCGCAACAGTTGCGCTGATGGGTTAGCTAAGTTTGCTTTGGGCTTGAATGATGGTCTTAATGTGATCTACTCTGTTCCTAGTTGTATCTCGCAGTTTTACTTGATGGATTTGTCTTCGAGTAATGTGATTTAGTTTTGTCTGGGGCCTTGCCCCCGTTTTTTCCACAAAAAAATTAATATTATATAAAATTATTATTATATAAATTATGAAAAATAAATAATGTTATTAAAATTTGATCTAAACAGATGAAAATTGTGGTAAGAATTCTTTTAATAAGGCATTATATAAACATTAAAATTCTTCATACTGCATAACATTGACAATGCATCATATGGAATAAGAAATAAAACGCATAATTTGTGATTTCTTAACACTACTAAACCAGCTTCAAAAACTATATATGATTTTGTTGGTAAAAAAAAAACTATATATGATTTTGATTCAAAAGAACCTTATATTATATATATATATATATTGATGAATTGATACTGACATATTAATGTATTAATATGAATTCAATTATGATTTCTTATCGGTAGTAAATATGTAATCTTTGACGATATATATATATATCAATTAAACGGTTTCCAACAGATTTGGGTTCGCCTTTCTAAAATCTATTCCTGCACTTATTGAGATAAAATTCCTCTCATATATTTATCATATATTTATCTGCGAAGGTGTAATTTGTTCCAACAGACTATTCAAACCCTTCATGCTCACCATAGGCGTAGATATGGAGTTTGGAACTTGACAAACTCTAGCCAAATCTTCATTTCTGATCGCCATCTTTAATTCAATGGACCCTGCAGACCCATTCAATGAAGAGGACCACGACGTCGTATTCTTCGACGCCCTCGATGACTGGCCCTCCGGCCAGGATTCGTCGGGATCATCTGCTTCCGGCTCCGCTTCCACTATCTTTGACCCCCAATCCATTTCGGACGATTCAGGATACTCGCAACCTTTGGTGGACAGGATACGACGCCGC
>JANTPZ010011508.1:0-10516 GCA_025593235.1 Vachellia pachyceras | reverse complement strand
CCTGCTACTGTTACTGAAGCTGAGATTGAACGAGAGTTTAAGAATTTTGGCAGAATTAAGCCAGATGGAGTATTCATTAGAGTTCGAAAGGTAATTTTCATTTTGATGGGTACCTAAGTGGGATGGGAAACCTTACCTCAAAAGATAGCTATTGAGGTGGGAAAACCAACTCACTTAAATACCTTATTGAGCATCTTATTCTACTCAATGTGGAACTTGGTATTCCGTACTATGTGGTCTCCATCAATTGGCTCTTTATGGAAAGTCGATGTCTCAGTGGCTGCACTCCGCGGCACTTCACTCGGCCTCCTATTAGTTAGAACCCTCATTGGGTAACCCTCTTTGGGGAGGTTGTTAACCAGAGTCTGATATTAATTGATGGGTACCTAAGTGGGATAGGGAAGCTTACCCCAAAGCTAATTATTGAAGTGTGATAATCAACCCACTTAAATACCCTATTGAGCATCATATTTTACTCAACATGGGATTTGGTATCCCATACTATCAAGTCTCTGTCAATTGATGGGTATCTAAGTGGGGTGAGAACCATACTATAAAAGCTAGCCATGGAGTTGGGAGAACCAACAAATTTAAATACCCTATTGAGTATCTCATTATACTCAATTGGGATTTGATATCACATACTATCGAGTCGCCATCAATTGGCTCTCGATGGAAAGCCTATGTCTTGGCAGTTGCACTCTACAGCACTTCACTCGGCCTCTTATTGGTCAAAACCGTCATTGGGTAACTCTTTGGGGAGGTTGATAAGTAGGCTCTGATACCAATGATGGGTACCTAAGTGGGATATGGAACTCTGCCCCAAAAGTTAGTTATTGAGGCGGGAGAACCAATCCATTTAAATACCCTACTCAATGTGGGACTTGATATCCCATACTATAGTGTCCATCACATTTAGTCCTTAAGTTGAATACTTTTATGCCAACCACGAGAAGTGACAGCTGAAATGAAAATTGTATTTGCAGGAAATTGGTGTTTGCTATGCGTTTGTGGAGTTTGAAGACATTTTTGGTGTTCAAGATGCACTCCAGGTTTGAACTGATATTTACCCATCACACCTCTTGGTTTTTATTTGATAGCCTAATTAACTTCGGAAGGAAAAAAGGGTCCAGAAAATAAGATGTTTTATATTTGTTGGTGATTTTGCTTTTCAACATTATATAATATTTTTTCTACTCCATCCTTTTCCTTTCCTCAAATATCTTTCTGGTAACCAAACGGGCACTAACGAAGCATGTGCCTAAGGAAAATAATGAAGCCACTGCTTGTCTTCCGATAAGAATCCACGTACCTGATTGGATTGTGTGTTTTGGTGGGAAAATATGTTTCAGATTTCTTATCCTTTCTCTTTTCATTATCTGTGCCTTTTTCCTTTTCCAATTTTAAGGATACCTGTATGATTTGATTGATTTCGCTTGTATAACATTCTGTCCTGTGTTGTAATAATGGATGTCTCTATATTACCTCAATTTGGACTTCATTTGGTTATGTATTTGCTTTAATGTAAGTACGTTGCCACTGTAGGCCTCTCCCATACAATTAGCTGGAAGACAAGTATACATTGAGGAACGGAGACCAAACAATGGCAGTACTGCTCGGGGAGGAAGTAATGTCCCACTTTCATTCAGTATTCATAGCTAGCTTATTTTAAAGCCTTAATAATCTTATATTTTGTGGAGTTGTAGGTCTCAGCTGATAAATAATCAATTGTTTGAAATCATTGAATGAAAAGCTTGTTGATGTGTCTAAAATTGATTCTTAATTTCTTGATTATGATGCTATATCTGAATTTTACAAGCTTCACAACAATCTTATTGGTTGATATGTCGTAGCATGTTTAGCAAATGATCAATTATCATCGTCCCTCTCTCTTTCATGATCTGTCTGCCATGTTAGTAGAATCGTCAGATAATGGGCCTCTTTGTCATAACGTTAGCAAATCATGTTCACACAAGTTGAGACAAAACTCTTTTTGCATATTTACTTTAAAACTGTAAAGTACGTTGGAAAAATAGCTTCTACCACTAATCCAGACAGACTCAACACTGCTGTGGAGTCTCTGTGCGCATGTTTTTTACTTGGTTTTGTTTCTTATGTTTGGTGATGGAAATGGAGAATAGTTCGAATGGTGGTTAATATTGTTCGGGATTTTCTATATTGAGCAGGAAGGGGAAGAGGCAGAGGCAGTTATCAGACAGATGCTCCGAGGGGGCGCTTTGTTGGCCGGAACCCTGGCAGGGGAGGTTTTCAGGATGCTGGTGACTATAGTAGACCAAGAGGCGATGGCTATCTGCAACGTGGGTCACGATAAGGAAACTGCTTTGAAGAGAAACAGCCATCCATGAAGATCCCTTTCGGAGGATCCTTACAGTTGCTGAAATCTGAGCTTGAGTTGCTATGTTGGGAGCTCAGTTTTTTTCCTCCTTTGGTGTTTTTATGAGAAGAGCATTTTGGGCATGCCATTTTGAAGCTAAAGCATTTGAGACTTGAGATTAGCTTTGTTTTCCGAGTATGATAAGTTCCCTTGAATGCTTTTTTATAATGCCATTCAGGTGGGAAATTTTGTTCATTTGTAGCCCAATGTGAGGGATTGTGAAGCTTTTCAGTGGCAGAGAATGGTATTCTAAAGCCAAGAACTTATATTGAACATCAGTAGCGTTTTGTGATGATGTCATGTGTTACCGTTTATTGTGTTATTTTATCTCAAATTTGAGGATGGCTTTTGCAAGTTGTTTCAAGTAGCTGCTAGGGAACATTGTATTTAATTACTTTCCTAATATTTTTATCCTAACGTGAATGCATGTACAACGATGGAGCCCGAGGTTATTTTTCGGCAAGCTGGTACATAAGTTTAATGCATTTTCCAAAATTTCGGAAAATAATAGTTTTTTTTGTAAAGATAATTTTATGTGGATGATGAGAATAAAATGAGTAGGTCGCAGTTCCAATTGAGTTGAAATTAAATATTCTTTAGTAGACCAAATGCTTTGATTTATTTTAGTTTTTGTTAAAATTAATTAAAATTAGTCTGGTTACCTTTATTGAAGAAAATTTGAGAAAACAGTTTTGAAGTGTCTGCGCCCCTGTATGCCCCTTAAAAGTTTAAACTGTAATGCTCTTATAATTTTCTGTTTATTTTCACGTTTTGGAGGTGTTTTTGAAAATGTCTTTATTGTGGGTGGTTTTATTTGATCCGTTTCATACTATATATATAATCTATGAAATATTAATGAGAAAAATAATGGCAATAAATAGCAAACAAATGTTGACCAACAAGATTTAGTATGACAATAAACGTTCTATAAATTTCTTTTAGAAACGAAAATGATAATTAGGTTTTAAAAATAAAATAATAATAAGAATTTCTAATAATTTATTTTAAAAGTGAGCTGTATATATCAATTTAAATAATTACAAATTCGAGAGCCTTGATTACAAGTAACACATTTAAATTCCAAATTTAACCCTTTGTTTGCAACGGTCTATTTAGAATTTACCTTTTAAATTTTTTTTGGAACCTAATTGTCCCTAATTTAACATTTTATGTTTATGTGTCAATTTTTTATTAAAATTATGCATGCCCGTGTTTTTATTGATTCTTGGTAAACATAACTTTTGATTATCAAAGTCTTTTCCAGTTTGCATTGTGGTTCTTATAGTTTTAATGTTGTACTTTTTGTTCATATAGTTAGCCAGTCTAAAATATTTGGTCCCTCTAAATTAGAAATTAATACCACTAAAAATGCTGACATGTCATTAACATCGTTATTTTTTGTTGACGTGGCTTCATTACTGGTATAGTCAATACTTACGTGAATTGGTTAAATATACTTTTGGTCCCTATCATATTCCTTGGTTTACATTTTGATCCTGAAGTTCACTCTATAAAAAACTGTTAGTCCCCGTAATTTTAAAATGATTTAAACTCGATATTAACATTGTTAATTTTTCTTATGTGTCACTGAATTCGTTAATTGTGGTGAAATAATTTAATAAAAAAATCTTACATTATACTTTTAATAAATAATTGATAAAATTGACTCCATTAATTTCACTATCATATAACTCAACAACTACCTACATGTTCAAGACTGTATTTTTGACTTCACCCTTCGAAAAGGAACATTCACTATAACAATTTCATCTCCGTGTTAAGATGTCTATTGCAACCGTCGCTAGAATTAAAATATCATTCAAAGATAAAGTTATCAAATATCTTGAGTTTCTTTGTGTGTATGATATGAGTGATCGGATTTGTAATGATCATATCCCACGATTTTGGTTTCGTAAAATCTAACACATTTTCTTATTTAGTGAAATGTAAGAAATAAATGAAATTAATTTTCTTCATTACATACATTGACATTGGGATGTAAATGTTAAAGTCCATGTTCATTTTTAAAGAATGAATTCAAAATATAATATCAAATAATTATGTGTAATTGTTAAGTTATATGGAGATGAACTTAATGGAATCAGACATTTATTAAAAGTGTAATGTAATATTTTTAGGTTATTAAACTATTTTACTATAATTAACGGAATCAACGATATATAAGTAAAATTAATGGTATTAATATTAGGTTTAAGTCTCCTTAAAATTACAGGACTAACAGCTTTTAATAGAGTAAACTTAAGGAATCAAAACTACCATATTTAAACTTTAGGGATTGAAATATAAATCATGGTAAATTATAGGGATCAAAAGTAGGTTTAACGAATTTACGTAAGTATTGACCATATCCAGTTATCAAGCCATATCAGTAAAAATAATTGCATTAGTAACATGTTAACAATTTTAACGGTGTTAATTTTTAATTCAGGTCATCTTAAAATTATTGGAACTACCAATATTAAACAGGAATAAAAAATACAAATTTAAAGCCAGAGAGATTAGAATGTAAATCGAGGGAACTCTAGAGATCCAGATTAAAAGTTCTGTTTGTCCAACGTCCTTCTGCGATGAACTTCGATGATCCGATCCAATACATCCGAAAAGGGCGCAAAGGGTCATACCAAAGCAAAAAAGAAGCTCCCAAGGGGTTCGGAGAACCGGGAAGTTGTGAGAAAAAGTGAAAAACCGTAAAAAATTGAACTGAGATGGAGAAAAACCATTTAGTTCCGTGCGTGTCGTGTAACTCCTGTCATTCGCGGGGTGAACAGCAAGAAAATCTCTAGTGTAGGGGTCAGATTTCCACCGAGACCGAAGTGTGAAATGTTGGCTAAGAGGTTAAGTTCCTTCCTCAGAAGCTTTTCAAAACCTCAGATTTCCAGGTTAATTAAGGGCGTCCTGCTTCTATCGCAAATATTGATTTTTCGTGACTGGTTCTAGATATTCGTTCTTTTGTAATGTAACATTGCGTATTCTGCTTCTGATAGAAGCGATATCCATTAAGATGTGAAAATTGATGATTTTGAGTGTCACGAGATAGGCAGATACCCTCCAAATGTCTTAACCATCACCTCTAGCTTGAATCCTGGGTATGAAAGCTCAACAAAATTATTGAACATTCTTTGTGCTGAGCAACGAGTTAGGGAATTGTATCATCTGGTAGATAAGGCAGTGGTCGGTGGAGGGGGGTTACGACGGCCTCTGATGTGAGTCTACAGCCATGGAGCTGGGAACTCAACAAAATTTGGACCTGCTAGTATCTTAGTTTTGTCTAGGTGAAATATTGAAATCCAAAATTGAGGAAGCTGTTTAATTAAATCTACAAAAAGTAACGTTTCCGTTATCTTTACTATAAAATCCCCCTCAAGATGACATCAACTCAACCAACAAATCGAAATTTTTCTGTGGAAGAAGACTCGGCAATGACCCCTTACTGTTGCTTAAAATTTGGTGATCAATATATGAACAGAATGGTCCTTGATTGTGACTATGACGCTGCAGGTCCATAAAGAATGTTGAAGAAGAGGAGAGTAAACCTTACGTTCGCAAGGCAGTTTCATTTGTTTTGATTACCATCACTGGTGGAGTTGATCTTAGTGCGCTGGGCGACCTTGCTATCTATCAAGGCTGTAGTACTAGTAGGTACTACTTGCCCTTTTTCCAATTGAATGTAACTTCCTGTTGTGTTTAAGGGTTCAATAAAAGTTACTTTTTTTTATTAACATCAATAGAAGCCACCTTGTTTGGGAACTCCGCAGGAGTTTATGAACTACTAATGACTTTATGGATTTTAAAATGATTTTTATAGATTTTGAGATGATAAAACGATGTTTCTGAGCAAGCGCTTAGTTTTGTCCACAAGCATCTGGCTGAAATGATACGATTAGTGAGAACCTTGCTTCCATATGTAGTTTTCAGTCTAGAACTAAGTACAGAATAGGCCTAGCAATTCACAGTGCACATAATGATGGCTATCCTCCTCCTTTATCTCATCTGGAGAAAGTTGGGTGCTGTAGGTTTCAACTGGAAACTGAAGCTGGTCAGTTTAATTATGCATCCTGTAAATAGTAGTAGTTGTACTAATATTGGTGATTTTTGTAGAGGCAGTATATAAATTCAAGACCATCTTGAAATCTATAAAACCATCTCAGAAGTCATTAACTCCTTTCCCTCAACAGATTTACCAAACACACACTCGGTTAGTAATCCTGTCTTGTCTAATAATTTTTTTCGTGGATATCATATGTGCTATTCAATGCTTTTCTTTGTGACGTGTCCCTGAAATTCTGTGAGCCATAGCAGCTTCTAAAATTGTTTGTTGGGGAACTTTGCAGCAAGGCTATGGAGAAAGTGAGCAAGAACTAGGCGATCGTTAAAGGTCCATGGTACAATGCATCTCTTGCAGTGGCCCATAAGAGGCATCTGTGTCCTGCTCATTTCCTGTCATGGGGCCACAGGGTACAGGGTTGTTACTGCTGAAGGCAGTTCGTAATGGAGGTCAGCAAATTAAATGCTTGTTTTTATTACTTGCTAGGGAAGTTTGTTTCATGGAGAGAGGAAAGGCTTCAAAATCGAGTTTTTATCACATCTTTTTAAGCATCAAACTAAGTGAACCCTGTGGTAAGGATGAGAAGTTTTGTTTTGATCATTCAATGGCTTGTTTGTGCAGATGATACCTGGTCTTCCTTTTTCCTTCCTCGTGATTGGGAGATTTTAATCATGGATGCTCTTCTGTATGTACCTGGAAATGAGGAGAAGGGCCAAACGTTGCGGATTGATCTCTCTGAAAGGCTGCCAACTCCATGCACTGAGTGCCCACCTCGTACCGCGCAGAGCGAAGAGACAAATATGGGCTTTGTTTGGTAAGCCATTTTGCCCACGGGTGCGATTACCGAGATAAAATTCCTCTCACATAAACTGCCTCGGAATCTGTGTCCATTTTTTCAACGGGTTATCCAAACGGAACCATGAGCGCTAAACAATAATAATAGTGACCGAATGTGGTAGTCACCTAATTTGGGGAATATATACAAGATTTGGAAACCCGGGATACCAATATTTGTTTTCTTTTCCCCAAGGAACAGTGGCGGATTTCTTCTTGGTGCGAAATGCGTTGATATCATTTGCCATGCTATTGTATCGTGTAAATAGGTGGCATGTATTGCGATCTCTGATTGGGTCGCCTTGTTGGATTGATATGTTCTGAAGTTAAACAAATGGACAAGTGAAGAGAGTTGATCAACACTCAAGTCGAACTGCTATATGTATCGTATCCGACAGCCTTGTTCTCTTCTGTATTTTTGTATGGATGAATGCCGTGGAGCTAGTAGGATTTTTCATTATAATAGATACCAAAAAAAATATAGCTGATTCAAAACTTGATTTCACAGTGCAGCGTGCAAGCACAGTACCAGAGTATGATTTTGTCGCGTTGGATTGGAGGAGGAGGCATCGTGTGGTAGAAAGTGTCTCCTGGGCAGTGCACAGAGCCACAAAGTATCATCATCATGATTTGTAAGCTGAGCTGTTACATGGGAACGCAACATTATGACTCATCACTCGTGTGTAGTGTCTGGTCCCACCCTTGTCGGCTTGTCGTTGGGTTCCGTGACATCAGGTTCCCAACTCGTAGCTTCCCTTGCCCTGTTATTCTTTTCTTTGTCACTGTAGACATGTATCTCTCCAAACGTTCCTCTAAGCTGTTACGGACCAGGATATGCCATTTACCTCCTTCCCTCTGACTCTGAATTTTGAAATCTCTTATATTTTAAGATATAATTATAATCATAAATGAATGTGACTTTGGAGTCTACACGGTGGTTTTTCTGTAAATGTGTATGTTTGACTCAGTGTTTACAGAATCTAAATGCATATTTAATTACGTTTTTCGTAAAATAAAATAATTTTATTAACATATTTATTGCAACTTACATAAAATTATTTATCTACCGTATTTTTAAACGGATGTGTCTGCATTTGTTAAGTTCTTAAAAATATATTTTTTTATTGGTGAATCGATAAATCTGCAGAAATATCTGTGGAGTCCAAAAGAAGGCAAAAACGTCTAGAAGGAGAAGAAAAGTACAAGGTTTTAGGGGAGTTAGGGACATTGATGGAGGCGCACAAACCAGACATGTGGGTCATACCGCAATCACTATCCCTTCTTTACCACGGCACCTATCCATCGCCGTCCCCTTCCTCAACAACACACCTAACTTCACCATTTATCCTCTCTCTTCTTTCACTGCTTTTCCAAACTCCTCCAAACCCACTAGCCCCATACCTTCCTCTGTGCCCTTCGTTTTTTACTTCGTCTTCTGCTCCATCATCGCCCCCTCTTCTGGGCTTCAAAGCAATTGGCGATGCAGGGTGATTCTTCTACGGATTCGATGCTCACGGAGTCTAAAGAGGATAACTTGGTCCTTTCTTCTGAGGACTCGTCTTGCCCAAATGAGTCCGAGCTTGAATTGGGTCTTGGCTTGAGCCTTTCTCATCCCCGAGTCAAGTCTCAGCCACCTCCTACGTCTCAGTATGCTAGAATATTGACGGCTATGGACTTTTCTTCATCAGCCTCCTCCTCCTCTGCTTCCTCTTCCTCTCCTAACGTCACAACTGGCACCAAGAGAGCTGCTGATTCTCCTGCCGCTGCAAACGGCCCTAGGTAAATAAATAGCCTTCAGATTATTTTCCTTATCAAATGTCAGTTCTGCTTATAGGTTCATTTTTTTCTTGATCTTAATCTAATATTTGGTGATTAGGTTTTGGTTATATATCAAACTTAGATTTTTACTGCATTTCCTCCTCGAATATCAGTGACTTTTCTTGTTTCTGCTAGTTCCAATGAGCCAAATACTCGGTAATTGATCTCTAATATTGCATCTTAATGAATTTTACCTGATTTGAAGTTATAATTAGGCTTGGGACTTTACAATTTTATTTGTTGTGTATCAATCTATCCTAAGAAAAATGAGTCTGAAGGAGCCTATCCCTCTAAATGAACCGGTGAAGGGGTAACTGAAATTTTGCTCCAAATCTCTTATCTACAAGAGCTTCTCCTCTTTTTCACCCTATTCAATAGCTGCAAATTTAATTTAATGCTCTAGAATTACGTTATGGTTTCTATCAATTTTGCCTCCTGAGAATTTTTTTTGTGTTTGACACAATTCTTAAGAGGGTTTAGCGAATAATGACATTTAAGAAACCTGAATTGACCTAGTAAAGGAAAACACCTGGAGAATTACAAATCCATTGGGTTCAATGAATGAAAGAAATATATGTCATAGCTTCTCATTATTGGGACAGTCATGCACTTTTGAGTTAAAAGGTTTGTTATTTTAGAACTAACTGAAACTAAATGCTATTGGCATCTGTATAGTTGGTATGCGATCCGATGTCTATATAGACAAGTAAAACTTTGATCTAACGTGTACTTAGGGCTTGGAAAGTTTTGGTTTTCCTTAGATTTCGATTCAGCCGTTGGAGTTTGAGCAAAAGAAAAAATGATTTTAAACTATGTGTGTGTTTCATCTACTTTGAGGGTCATATAAATTTCGCAGTTACCTTGACTTTTCAAGTTAATCAATAAAAGTGATGTGAAAAAATTAGCAAATTGGCCTTTGCAGTAAACCTTACCATCATCTTTGCAGAGCACATTAATTGCATAACTATGTTAAATTGTGGAATCTTTTTTTTTATTCACAATTAGGATGCTTTCACTTATGGCCAGTGAGATGAATAATTTCCAGTTTATTATTTCTCAACAAGAACTTTGTCATGTGTTGAACTTTGTTTCTGGTTCTAAGTTCTAACTATTCCAGTGATGTAATTTGGATTGTGCCATAGCTGTTTCTTCTCAGAAATGAAATGAATAAAATGTTTATTAATTTTATCTTCATTTCTTCACTTATGGGATTCTTATTTATTTATTTATTATTTGTTGTCTTCAAATTCTTTGACAGTCAAGTTGTTGGATGGCCTCCTCTTCGAGCATATAGAATGAACAGCTTTAATAATAATAACTTGAAATGCCCACCCGCTGAAGCTAAGAGTAATCAAACAGCTGCAAGGAAGATTATTGACAATGGCAGTAATAAAAACAATAGT
>JANTPZ010011505.1:0-10210 GCA_025593235.1 Vachellia pachyceras | reverse complement strand
ATTGTTGGATTTCGTAACACGCTTGATCAATCTGGGATTACCATGACATGCGAAGAACAGAGTTTGACAATGACCACAATATAGCCGTAGCACCTGGTTATTGCTTCTAAAGAAAATGAAAATAAGGAATAAAGAGGCTGATGTGCCTAGACTCGTATAAATTTCTCAGCTTTCGATGGAAAAGTTTCATGTCTGCACAAGCCCGCGCAAATTGTAGCCTAAGTTGGTAACGCTTTGAAATATTTAAAATTTGCATTGGCCTACAGAACCTGCGACTCTTCTTTATCTGTGTCTTTTATTTCTTTCGTGCATTCTTTTTTTACAATCCTACCTTGTTCTGCAATCCATAGACATTTAAAGAATGATCGCAGCGGGAGTGAAGAGTCGAAAGAAGTACAAAATTATTCCGTCCAGACTTGTTTTCATGATCTTTTCTCATTTGTCTATCTATATCCAGCGATTCCCATCTTTATTTTTCTAAAGTACAGTCACCGGTCATCTTTTATATCTTTATCTTGAACACCAATTACTTGTCTGTCGTTCACTTCAACTTCCACCCCGCCTATCGTTACACCCCACACACGCATAATAACATAACCTTGAAGTGAAGCCTTATCTCTTTAAACGCTTTCACCTTCTATGAATCAACCGCTGCGGATAAGTGAAGCTAAATTTGATTCTGCATAGAGTTGAGTAGTGTGGGAATAAAGTGTTGAGAATGGTGATGAAGAGATCTATTGCAAAGTTAGTGCGGAAGAAGCTTTTCGCTATTACCAACACGCAAATGCAACCCAAACTACATAAACAAGAAGAAAAGCCTGCCGATAAGAGATGCATTGAGGAACTCTTAAAGGTGCTTCTTCTTTTTTGGTGGTTATATTGGTTTTTCAACTATTAGTAACCGTCATTTATTTATTTTTCAACATGAATTTGTAATGCAGGAAAAAGCTGCTCTGATGCAACTCCTAGCAGAAAGAGAGTATCCTGAATATTTTTATGGGAAGATTTCTTACTATATGTTGTGAGGGTGAGATTAACTGTTTCGAACCTTGGCTTGATATGTGAAGTGCAAAACACTTTCGCTACCAAGCTACAAGTTCCATTGGCAGATTTCTTACTATATTTGATATTGTGCATGTTTTATCTCCATAGATTCCAATTTTTGCCAAGATAGGAGTGAACCACCCCCCCCCCCTTCCAATTTCATTGTTTGATTTTAATAACACATCGTTCATTCCAACTCATGAAGTTAATTAACACGAGGAGCATTGCATGACGCACATGTGAATAGATTTCACTCCATCATGCATCTTTATTGCGCTTTGTTCCTTTAAACTTGAAAAGTAAAATTATTGAACTGACTGGAGCTGAGCTGCTGAGGCTGCGAGACAACGTAGAGAAACTACAACTACAGAACTGGAACCTTGCTCAATCAAACAGCCAGATGCTGGCGGTCTGTTTCTAAACTGCATTGTGAATATCTGCCATTCATAATAAACAATGTTAAGATATGACAAAACAGAATATGATGTTGATTTTGCAGGAGCTTAATTTAGGAAAGGAAAGGGTAAGCCAACAGCTTCTTGCTTCTTCCACTTCTTTGGAAGCTAAAGCCATGGTAAATGTGAACTCCATTTTAAACTTCACGTTATCTTACAAATTATTTCTGGGATATTCTCATTTCAGATGAAAGCTCTGCAGCATGAAATTCTATGTAAGGCTGCCTTACTTCAAGGGAAGAACTCTGAAGTGAGGGTATGCTTCAAATCTAGGCTCTTATTCTATACTCAAACATAATTTAACAACTGTGTTGATAGATTTGTATGCTGTAGTTAGCAGATGGTCAGTTTAGTTATAAATGTTATTCGCAGGAAATTGAAGATATGGACTGTGAAAATGATGGTTCGCTGTTAAAGGTGCCTAGGCTCTACCGCTTGAGCTGTATTCTCTTTGAGATCATTGGTATGGGATTTTCTTTCATTGGCTTCTATGTAAATTGCTTTGATTGGCTTCAGGAAGGAGCGGAAAAGGCAGATAAGCCATTGGTGAAAACCTGCAAGTTTGAAAAGCTTTGCGGCAGGAACAGAAAACCAACTAAAAGGGGTCGATGTAAGTGCTTGAAACTTTGTTCTTTATCGACCTTCCCCCCCCCCTCTCACAATCTTGTTTAACACTGCTATGAAACTTTCCAGCTACAGGTTCTGTCACTGCATCTAGAAAGGATGCAAATGAGAGCAAAGAGAAGAAAGAAATCAGGTTATGGTGAGTGCAATGTCATTAATAAGAGAACATTGACATTTCAAAAGAATTTGGTGTAATGACTCTTGTTTTTTTTTTTTGGGGTTCGCAGTTCACAACCGAGGAGACGATCGGGAGGCTTCAAAGCACAGGAATACAAGCCAATGAAGACGTCATCTGAAGCAGAGGATGCTCAAAGTCATCTCAGCATACTGAATTCACCTGGCACAGAAGACGAAACATTCGGAAAACCCTTGAGAAAAACAGTAGAGAAGGTTCAACCATACAAGGAAGTTCCTCCGAAAGTCAAACTACGGAGATTAGAATAAATTCGACATCATAGAGAGAGAGAGAGGTTCCTGTAGAAACTAGATGTGTTGTGAAGTTTGATGCTTTTGAATCATTTGTGCAAGTTGTGTCCCATGTTATTATGTTGTTAACCCTTAGCCCACGTATAGTTGTGTGTTAATGTACCCAAAGTTTTTTTTTTTTGTTACTAAGGAGCCCGATCAGGCTATTACATAGAAAACAAATACTAGAAAAACGCAGGGATATATCCCAAAGACTCTCTGGACACCAGGGTCCTTATATGCTGATCAGTGTCTGAATAGTAAAACTCCTGTTGCTACAGGAAGTTCAAACACGGTGCAGGGCTAAGCCCATGGAATTCTCAAGGGCTGTCGTTGCAGGCCACTGAAGTCCAACTTTGAGGTTCATGTGATAATGGAGGTTGGAGAGAAAGATGAGGAAGAAAAGGACAGTTGAGGTGAAACATGGAGGGGGGGGTGGGAAGGGCATGTGATAATGTTTGGTTGTAATGAGAAAGTAAGATGCGATGCAAGTGTGGGAGCATGTGAGCGGAGCGAGTTATAGTCAACACCACAATCGTGGCTGCCATGTTCACTGTGCTTCTTGTATCAACCAGTGAGCCATATATTGTGTTGCTGCATCAAACCGTGTGGGTCCTTCTCTCTTATTTCCATATCTTTTTCTTTCCCCTTATTCAAAAATGACAAGTACTCTAATATTTAATGAACTACATAACATGAGGAAGCAACGGTTTCTTCTCAGACAACCTATTATATCCTTAATAATCACTTGAAATTATACTCAATGTTTAAAAAAGCTTTTTATGAGCGGGTTATAAGGCTGTTGATATCAAGCTTCCCATCATACTTACTGCTTGTCAATCTGTGGATTGAACAAATCAGAGTACCATTAAGGAGCATGTGTTGATTTAATTGTATTGGGTAGAATGCGGCCTCCCGTCATGGACACTGGACAGTTAACCGAAAAAAGAGAGCCTTTGGCAATGTCGCCCTCTCACTGAAACCTTAATCTTTTCGGAGTGTAAGAAGCTTAATTAATTGATACATTTATCATTTTTTCAAATTAACTTGCATAATCTATAAACCGGTATATAATCTAATTATACACATTATTATTTTAAAAGGTACAACATAATTAAGTAATTTAATTAACTTTTTTTTATCTCTTCAAAAAATTGAATCGCCTCACCAACGTGGTATTTTGAATATGAACTCATGTTGCAAAGATGATGTTGTGTGTGTTTAGGAATCTGTTAGGAGAATGATTTCTACTCAAGTCAAGGCAAACATGTGAAAGGAATTTTATCTCGACTTACGTAAACGTAATTCCAAACGAAAAGACCAAACATGCACAACATCATTAATTACACTAAAACGGCACCTTAGTTTCACATGACACTCTCCGCAGGCTGATGGATCCCCTGCAAAATTACCCTGTTCTGATCATCATGTGTGTTTGCCGGGAAAGATGCCAGAGTGCAACAAGATATCAAAGCTGAAATCATAGAGAAAAGGAAATTAAAAGCAGTAACGTTAAGGCTTAAAAATGAATCCCAGAAAAAGACTGAAAAAATAATATATTTACGTCCTGTATGGCCCCAAGATTGAGTGAAGTGAAATAAAGTGGGAGGATCGTATCGGATCTTTGGGAAGATGGCGTTGTTGAAGTCACTGTCCTAATGGAGTTTGCGTCCATGGACATGGCCCATGTCACATGGGGCAGCCTGTATCGTTAAATTTAGGAAAATTTAGGCTCACATTCTAAATAAGTAAAATATTTAAGGAATGGTCCCATAAATAAAAATATTTAATGAAAGGTCTCATTGACAACATGAAGTCCTTGTATTGACAACAGCATGCGCTGTGTTGACAACACCTCATGTTATCAATGGGACCTCTCATTAAATATTTTTATCCATGGAACCATTCCTTAAATATTTTGCTTATTTGGGATGTGACACTCAATCTCCCTTAAATTTAAGTATATTTGAAATATCTCTTCCTATAAAATTCATATTTAAAATAAATAATTCTTTTTTTTTTTCAGAGAAATCCTTTTGGGGCCGGAGTCTTGGGTTAACTTCCGCCTGGGATTCCAAAGATATCCAAAAAAAAATGATATGATTGGGGTTGGAATTGACGACCCACCTAAGTTACTTTTAATTTAAAAAAAAGGCTGCCCCCCTCTCTCTGTTTTTTCCAATTTGTTAATTATTATTTATTTATTCCTTTATTTTCTTCCCTCCTTTTAATTTCGTCGAGCTAATGGAGCCCACGCGGTTTCTCCCTAAAGTTGACGCCCATGATTCTCCCTTCCGACAGGCAGTAGCCGTTAGGGCCCCACTTTTGCCACCTCATCAAAATTCCACCCGCCCCAAAAAAAAATCAACAAAATAAAACCATCACTCGTATTTTTTTTTAAAATTATTCATGGCATGTACTCAAGTGGTTTAAGTTACGACTTGTTTATTCATGCATGCATTTACTGTAATATCTTATCAAATTGATTTGATTTATGATTTACATGCATAACCATAACGCACCAGTAAATTAACACACAGAGAGCAACATATATATTTGTTTATGGGATCGTCATGCATTAATTAAGTTTGTATAAAGATTTGATCCGTATCGCTTGAAAGCAACCCCCAGTGATATTGTTTAATTAGCACTTGCGGGTCATATGTATTTGAACAATACTTTTGAACCTCACGCATGCGACTCATCCCAAGATTAGGGTTCTTACACACACACACACAGAGCATATATATATATATATTATTAGGCACGCATGCTGATGAGTTCAAAAGGGAATTCCGTTGGGAGAAAGGAATTTACAGATTATGAGGTATTTTGTGAATTTCAAGATGGTTTTACGGATTTCAATATGGTTTGTATGGATTTCGAGACGGTTTTTACATATTTCGAGATGGTTTTTATCTTAGCTTGCGTGCCCGTTGAAAAAAATGAGTTCCCAAACAAGACTATAAGGTGATGTTTCTTTTCATTTGTCACTTCCACGATGTTTCATACAACACACGGGATTATCAAATATTGAGAACAAAACTTAAATCGAGTTATTAATATCCATGGAGCAGCAGGTCAAGCTATATATATGGCTTTTTAATTTTCTTTTTCAAAAGTTTTCATGCAACTTGGAGATCAGTATATCTGCAGATTGTGAGCATGTTAAATTTTTTTTAGTGAGGAGAAGAAGCAGCGCTTGCACAGAAACTAGAAATTAAACAATAAAAAGAAATAAAGCAAATGTTATTATAATAAAATGATACTTAGCGCAGCTAGTTAATTGCTCTGTTTGGTTAGCCCGTTTAGGTAACCAAAAGTCATTCCTGCGTTTATCGAGACAAAACTCCTCTTACATATTTACCTCGGAATCTGTATCCGTTCTTCCAACAGGCTATCCAAACAAATATCTGTTATGCGTGAGAAGCTTGCGTGTGTGTGTGTGTAAAAAGCGCGCGGAGAAGTCAAAAAGTGTAGAATGTGACCTTTTTTTCGGTGATAAGAATTATATATATGACCTTTCCATGCCATAAGACTGGCTATAGAGGTATCTATCTATATATATGTGACTCTCCTTTAACTGTCCCCAAAAGAAATTCGTTAATTCTTTTTTCAAGTGTCATTGTTCTCACAATAGAGACACTATGTGTATGTTAGGGATCACTTTAGTGTTTATAGCAATGTTTCCAACTAAATCCCTTTTAACTGCTATATATATATATATATAACTAACTGTTATCTTCCCCAACACGAGCCAGTGCAATTCAAGCAATTCCATTATATATCCCTCTTGTATCCCCAAGTACATACACACCAAAGATGGCCTGAAATATTATTAAAGCAACTAAATTAACCATTGTTGGAATATATTCACAAATTTAATATACGTGGGGTTAAGCTAGCTAGTGTAAAGTGGTTGGCAGGTACTGGAGACATGCATGATCCCATGGCACCAACCCTATCTCTTTGGTACCAACATTTTCCAACTAACGACTCTGTACTACACACACACACACACACACACATATATACACGGTCCACATCAAAGCCAGACCAGTAAGTCAAATCAACTATTGTTTTTTTCAGTAATGCTTGATTCAGCAGAATTCTAATGGGTTTAAAATCAATCAATCAATTAAGCTGATGACAGAGAAACTGGCTGGCTGGCTGGCTAGATTGCGCTGTGATGTGCGTATGTCCTCCTATTCTGAAGTTGGATGATGATAAGACAATGATAGAAGGTAAGAGCTGATGGGGGGAAACAGAAATAACTGTATGATCTATGGATCTAATAACAGTAAGGTACGTGTGAAAGAGTGAAACATGGAAGAAAGGGGAAATACCGGAATGTTGTACTATAGAGGGACAGGAACCAAGAATAACAGAGAGAAAATGGGGGAGGTGGAGTGAAGGTCACTCCTAAGACAAAAGAAAACGAAGATGCCAAAATAAAAGCAGCTTCGTCAAGCAAGCAAGCATGCACACTCACTCATTCTTACACACACGCCCCCTCACGTGCTCCTGTCTAGCCATATATTTGGCCCGCTATAAACTCCTGTAACCATATCTCAATTTTAGCCCCTTCTTTTCTTAATTGTCTCCTTAATTATTTCGTTTTGAAGGCAGCCATTGAAGCTGTGAGGGCCCGATTCCTTATAAAGTCCTTGCTTTAAACTGATAGCCTTCCTGATGTGAGGCTCGTAATACTGCATTAATGATCAACCCCTTTGATGATTGAAACCTTTGTAGGCAGCTCTCTTCGGTTGAACGGCTCTCAATGAAAGCACCAATATAGTGACTATATAAGTCTTTGTAGGAATCACGCAACAAAAGTAGCTAGTGTTGGAAAGGTCAAAACCTTATATAAATATATAACCAACCACCTTGCTTCAAGATAAACTTCCTGAAGCGAGGTTGACGGCATAAAGTTATTGATTGCGTTAATAATTCGAAAGCGTATGGGTGAATAGATACTTGTGGGCATGCAAATTAGGGTTCAAACTCATTGCCTCTGATCACTCCTACTTCAAATCTGCACTCCACACTGCCAACCAGATCATATGCTCTCTTTTGCTCTACCTGTTTGTGTATGTGTTGGTGGTGGCTAGTGTAATTGAAGGGCACCATAAATATGAGAATGTGGGGCCTATCGGCAGCGAATTGGTTCCCCCAGGTTAGATTCATATGAGAACCTGATATAATGCTTGTAAAAGTGTACATGTTTTATAATATTATATATATATCATCACTACTGCTGTGTGCTAAAATATATTCATAACTTGACGTACAACCAGCAATATAATTATTCTTGTAATTAAATAGCATATGAGGTGGTGCATGCTCCATCACATATACATATTTAAATTGATTTTCCCTCAAAATTTCTAACGTCAACCAGATAATTGCTCTTAATAAATATATTAGGCCATGCTATCATTATTATCCAAGTTTTTAGGATAAGACGGCATGCATTTTCTATAATTTTCCGAATAACCATGGGTCATGCTTGGAAAGTAAGTTTGCTCATAGCAAGCTTGCTGAGAATTGCCCTCTGCTTTTTTTTTTAAAGAAAAATAAAAGAGCATAATGATATTAACATAATAACATAAGTGTTACACATCTGATGCAAAAGAAGAATGACAATTAAGAGAATTAAAAAAATTCGATGGCAAGGTTCTAAGAAATTATATTGTAAGATATAGAAACACCTTCAATAAACGAGGTAAGTTTTGTTTCATGATATTGCCCGAGCTTTATAATGTGCATGTTTAAATTAGAAGTGAAATATACTTTTTTTACATAATTTATAATTTATCAAATATTTTGTGTTCACTTATATAAATGTACTTCTTAATTAATACAATTTCAAATAGGCCAATAAGTACGAGAGGATGTTCGAATTTGATCTGGCATACATAACTAGATGCTAAAAAGCTGTTCACAAAAATTACTTCCCCAATTCTTGTTAATTGTCACTTTCAAAGAGTTTTCCCCCCAATTCTATACGTCCAAGAGAGTCTAAAACAATAATTAATGACTGTTTTGAATTACATCCGTACTTTGACTAAGTCAATAAAGATGATAATGAAAAATAGATAAAGTAAATATAAAAAAATATGGAGAATTTAATTACACTACGAGAACGTTTCTTATTCCTGTGTGTTGCTGTATATGTAAGTAAAAATACAGTGGTCAAGAGCTTAGAGATTGAGACCTACATACACTTGACAAAATAAAAGACCAAAATTGAAATCTGAAAGGAATCACAGCCAATTCAATGAGTTTTTGTTCTACAATTGAAGACGCCTCAATTTATAATTGTAAAGTTTTTGCAACAATCTTTTAACGTTGAAACCGTACACGTGTCGTACTCTGGAACGGGTAAAACATGTAGGGGTAGCCCTTGATTCTAATCCTAATGATTACTCAAAATATTAAATATCATTGTTAGTGAAACAGCAGCCTCCGTTTGTGGCAAAATTACATCAAACTGACCCAGGCCATACAGTGCTGGGATATTTGAATTAAAATCTTAAACTTTAATCCCATTTCAATAAAATTCATACTTACTATATATACATATTTTGAAAAAAACATTCTTCTTGTTCTGAAAGCCACGGTTTTTAACTAACTTAGTAAATAGCATGTAACCATAGCCTTTTTTATGGTTACATATTTTGCTTTTTCCTGATTTCCATATTTTTTTATAAAATGCGTCAAAATGGACAAACAAATTTGTCAATTAGATGTAATTTAAAAAATAACTATAAATATAGACGTAAGAATTTTTTTACCTCCCGTCCAGATTTTTGTGAATATAAATTGATAAAGCCAATCTGTTATTGTTTTTTTTTTGGTTTGGAAAAAAAAAGGTCGGCCAAATTAGAAGGGGCGGATGACCTTTGTTACAGGGCAAATGGTGATGGGACTGGCGGAGTCAGGATCTCAGATTAGTGGGGTTAATTTTTTTATTTTTAAATAAATAACAACAAACTTGTTAGTATAGATAATTTGAGTGGGTTCAAATCTTAAATATCAATGGGTGTATAATAAAAATTTTATAGTTATTTACATGTAACAAAAAAATCTCAGTGGTGGCATTTGCCCACGCTGAGATTAATGTGGTTCCGCCACTTGGGACAAGTTTGGCCACCAGCTCCTTTTTCTGACCAATCTACCCTTGACCCTTTCAGACAACTCATATTGGCATGTGCAGTGCGTATGGTTTGTTTCAGACAACTTATTAATTTTAAAACACCCATCAAGCTTGAGACCTGAGAGCACATGGCGATGCGTATGGTTTGTTTGGCTTATCCGGAATAATGAGCTGGACGAAAACTACGTTTCGTTGTATTTATTCGGATCCGAAACGCGCAGGTCCATCCTAACACCAAAACGCACGTCGTCCTCAAGCAAAGCACTCTCATCATCCATCATTCGTGTTTAATTTAATTAGGCAAACCCTAAAATCCATTCCCACGGCACGCCCTCATGATATGTAATTTGAAATTAGTGTGATTTTAATCCACTTAATTACCAATTAATTAATTACGTTAACCCCTCCCCCCCCCCCCCCCCCCCCCCCTTCTCCCCCCCCCCCCCCCCCCCCACCTTCCCGC
>JANTPZ010011502.1:0-12056 GCA_025593235.1 Vachellia pachyceras | reverse complement strand
GGATACTAAAGAGAGTTCTGAAACGACCATGACATCCAAAGCTGATGAGATGGACTCAGGTATTGTATAATTGGAGAATGTGCTTTGTATGTTAACTGGCTTGACTTCCATTTATCTTCAGATCAATTTTATGTCATTTCTTTTCCCCCCTTTTAATTGAATATTGCACGTTGGGTCTCCTCATTCTTGTGGAAGGAGACTTAAGCTTCAGTTTCACTCATTTACTCTTTCACACACGTTTTTTATGTTTTCTTTGCAAGGTGGTTTTGAAGGTGTGCAGGCTGAAATATCAGATGAAGTCAAAAGAAAAGTCAACAAAGGTAAAAAGAAAGTAAAAAATGTTTCGAGGGGAAAGAAACTTGAAAAAGAGAGGAGCTTGAGTTATATGGAAGAAGATTCTGATGAAAAGAAGCTGGAATACGGCGAAAGACTTTCTGAGGATAGAGAAACTATCACCCAAGGTGTTCAAAATGTCGAAGAGAGTAGTTCAGAAGAGAGAGAAGCGGATGAATCAAGTGGGTCCATGAGAGAGAAGGTAAATGGAGAAGCGGAATCTGATTCTCAAGGCATTGAAGGAAACAATTATTTGGAGAAGGGCAGTCCCCAAGATATGGACCGAGCTCATAAAGGGTCTTCAAGTCTTGATGGTGTCGGGAATGCTGAGATTTCCGAAGATGAACCTCTTGTAAGGAGCTTGACCTTTCGCACTTATTGCCCTTTTTTGACTGAATTGGTCTTTTGGTTCCCAGAGATGGACTTTCTCCAGGTGGTCTCGGAAAATTTAGTCGTATATGTTGTCTTGGTCTTCTAAATGGTATTTTATCTCCGATTTTATCCATATATTAAACCCCTTAACTGGTCATGAACACAGAAGTAACATGTCATAACTTTAAACTAATGTGGTCGGACAATGCCTTGCTACTACTTAAACATGCGATGGTTTTATGCTTGAAGTAGCAGCACCGTACTGTTTGGTACTGTATAATTTCATGTTTCTATGTTATGCCATGTCTCTGGTTTATGTTAATTACTTGTCAAGGGGTTTAATGTGAGAATATGCTGTTGACGATGAAGCACTCCTCTTGAAATGATACGTTCAGACTTCGATTGATTCAACTGAGGTGTATTTTTTGAGGACCAAAATATTTATTTGCTCATAAATCCTTTTGCAAAATTTAAATCATGCTGCACTATACGATGTTTATCTTTTTAAAAAAAAATTCTAACGTTTATAACTTTGACTCGTGCAGAGCAAATGGAAGCCTCTTAGTGGGAAGAAAAGTTCAGGCCAAAAGCGGTGAAGCAGTTTGGCTGCAACATTTTTAGTCTTTTCAATACAATTACAGATGGGAGCTTGAATGAATATGACGACTACCACATAACTTTTAACACACTTTTAGTCACCCAGTAGAATGTAAAATAACAATCATTCCCACGTCTAGAGAGAGAGAGAGGAAGATAGAGCATGTAGGTTTTAGGATTATCTCCATCTTGTTTGTATTAGTCTTGATTAATAGGTTTAGCTTATGATTCATTCCAATGTAATTTGTACGATAATTGGGTCATTGTGTACAGGTATATCTTTACGTGGGAATAATTGTACTTAGCATATTCATACTTTCTTAACATTCATGAGAATGATGAATTGAGCATAAATTTAATCTTGTTAGTTGCAATGTTTGGCTTCTGATTAAGTATTTTTGTTGGTTGGAGATGCTGAATTTTTTTTGTTCATTAAAATCAGGGCTTTAATGGGTCTTTCTGGGGTCCATTCGATCCCCCTATTTAGTGGGGTTGCTGTTGAAAAATAGAAAAGTTTTTCAAGGGAAATAGATTTAGATTTTTCAAAAATTTTAAATTTTCTTTATTTTAAGATGAAAAAAAAATGTTGTTTTATCCTGACCCACACCTCTTGGTACAAAAAATAATCTTGGTGTGGGAGGGATGAGCTCCACCTATTATTATTGGAATTATATGAATTTTATGATATAATGATAAATTTTTTTGTATGAATGTTGAGGCCAGTATTACCATCAAATTCAACCCTTTAACTAACTCTTAGCTCTTATGATATGCAGTGCTCTCTTCCATCATTTTTATAAGTAACAATTACTAAATGATGCAAACAAAGTGAAAATTAAAATCAATTAAAAATAATAAATGTGTTAAAGATGCATTGTTTTTTCTCTAAATATACCCTTCTATGGAGTGAATGAATGGGACAAACACATAACTAGAGAGAAACATATAATTAGTTGAAGTAAAAATGAAAAAGATGGATTAAATTCTTGACAAACACAACTTATTATTTATAAAAATGATTTATCTACATGAGAAAGTGTTGCTTATACAAAGAATTAAATGGAGTATTATTTATAATTTTTGTGTAACATAGTAAGGATGGTTGAATAAGAAAGTTCCCTTAACAAGCTTTATGCAATGTAAGAAAATGTATACAATTGTATTTGTAACAAAAAGAATTATAGAAGACAAAAGGTGAGTTAAGTTAGTTAGGCTGCGGCGTTGGCAGTGGTTGTTGCCGTTGGTGGATTCTTTTTTTCAGTAAAGACATTTAATTTTTTTTAATTTCATGAATTTGTTTTTTGAATCAAAATTATGCATTGCCTTCATATCCATACCAAACATATTTCTAAATACATTTTATTTTTATTATTTTCATTTTCTTTAAAGACAAAATGATTGCTGGAACTATTTCTAAATCACATTACACACAAGTCGAGATAAAACTACTCTTACGTACTTACTTCGGCTTACACAAAATCACTCTCCCAATGAATTCTTGAACATACACAGAGATAAATATGTAAAAATGTGCTTCTTTCCATCTTAGACACTATCAATTAATTCACACTAATCAAATAATGATAATTAGTTTATTAAATTTATCTTAAATTAATAAAATCTTTTAAGTTCACCTATGAAGAAGGAAAAAAAATGAAAAACCACATATTAACATTAATTATTAAAGTGAATTTGATAAATAAACATTAATGACTTTCTAAATAATTTATCATACTACCTCCTATATTTAATATAAACTCTAATTGATTTTTAAAGAGATTAAAGAAGTTAAATAAACCACCTTAGATTACATATTCTTGAATACTTATATATATCATTAAATTATCTATCAATTTATAAATTAGACAAAATAATTTGAAAAATAATGAATATATCCATTGATTTAGCTTTTTAAACTTTCTAAAATAGTCAACTAGGATTTATAGTAAGGATCAAAGGGTTAGTATTTTGCTTGTTTAGATTAGCTGTTTGAACTATTTTCTCAATGCAATTTATAATCCATGAAATATATGCCTCGTTTGGTATGCGGAATTGATTTTGATGGAATTAAAAGTAGAACTGGAAGTGGAAGTGGAAGCGAGATTAAAAGTTTATTTGGTATGCTAGAAGAAGTGGGGTATTATTTTAATTTAATATTTATATTTATAATGCAAAAAGACTAAAATATTCTTCTAAACAAATAATCATAAAAAAAGACGAGAGATCTCACCCCTCAACTTTTCAGTGTGGCCGTCTTGGCTTCAGATGTTGCCCCCTTCGCCGCCGCCGCCTCCAATGCTTTGCTATATGCTCCAAAGAAACCAGCACCAGCACCAGTGACGCGCCCGGGGGGAGTTTGGCCTCTTGGATTAGCCTGGAGATCTCACACCAACACCATCGATCCATGCACAGTCGCCGTCGGCCACTATCGGTCCAATCACCAGCACATTCACCGTCAGCCCTGCTTATAGATCTGAAGCCACGCTTATCGATCAGATCTGAAGCCTTCAACCACATCGACATCTGAGAAATCTCATCGACATCTGAGAAGCTTTCAATCACACTCATTGATCTCAGATCTGAAGCCTTCAACCACGCTCATCGTTATGGGGAAAGGAAGGATGGAGGAGGAGGAGACGGTGGTGTGGTCGCCGTCGCAAGCTGAGACAGAGGTCGTCACCGTCCCTGAGGGTAAAAATGGCAATGGAGGAGGGAAATAGGATTGGAACTCGGTTTCATGGCTAGGAGGCTGAAATCGAGTTCCAACCTTTTTGCTGGAACTGGGTTCCATTGGGAACATGTTCCAATGCACCAAATGCGTACACACGGAGAATCCGTTTCCACTTTCAGTTCTCAGGCACCAGTTCCAGGGTACCAAACAGAGTGATATATATGAGATCAGTTTTATCCCAACTTACGAATAAAAGAATTGTTCTAAAAAGAGCCTTAGGCCTCTAATAGCGATAGGGAGTACACGTTGAAACGTAAGATGAACTACAAACGTTAGAATCGCCCGAAAACGGGGCGAAACTGCAAAACCCTTCAATTTATTAAATGACGTTCGGAGACTGTCCCCGCGGCCAAAAAAAAAAAACAGCCTAGTGCCCAGGTCAGCACGTGAAATTTCGGTTGCATTTGGAGTTTTTTTTGCCCATGGTTGCATTTGGAGTTTTTTTCGCTTCCTTGTTCGAAAATCGAAACACCCCCTCCTTCCCCCTTTCTCGACTGAACAACACTCAGCAAGATAACGAAAACAAAAACCCTCTCTCTGCTCAAACCACACACATCGTGCAGCTCCATGAAAGAGCTTCTAAAACTCTGAGAACGATATCATAGTCTGTCACAATATGGCTCTGAAGCCCCAGCAGCAGCTGGAGGAGTTGGGATCCAAGCTGGACACCCTTCCCTCTTCCAAAGATGTTCTCATCAAGCTCTTAAAGGTGTGCATTCTTTCTTCAAAATTTTTGGCAGCTTCACCTCTCAGTTTCTGAGTTCACTGGTCTCAAAATATTGGGGCTTTGAATGCAAAATTTGAACTTCCTTCTGGGTTAGTTGTTTTGCGTGTTTTTTGTTTCGCTAATGAAAAGCCAGCTGGAAGAAGAGGAAAAATCAATGGAAATTTTTGTTTTTTTAAGCTGATTTTCCTTCTAGAAATTTGAATTTAGCTGGAATGCGTCAAATTGCTCATCTAAATGCTTTATCGGGAAAAATTTATTGCTGTGTGGTGTCGATGTGAGAATTTAGGAAGTATATGTTACTGCTATGCCTTCCGCAATTAAGATGAACAATCAGCGGTTTTACTGTTTGTGGTTAGGCATATGTTATTTTGAACAAGTTTATGAAGAATCTTTGAGTTTGCGTTGAGTTTGAAAAGGTTGTTTACTTATGAATCATCAGTCAACTTATACGAATCTTGATATGTATCAGTATTGCTCCAAAAGTCTTTCATATTGCATCAAGCACATTACTGGTTTCTTAGTCTTAGTACCAAATGAATGTGATAAATGTTGAAAAATATTAATTATAATCTCAAGAACAAAAGTCAAGAATATAATTATGAATTACATGGGCATCTGAAGAAGATCCCAGTACTGCTCAATTGATCTAGCGGAATAGGGAGAGTAGATTCTTCAGCTCAGTTTGTCCCTTAGCTTTTCGTGAATAGGGAATAGTGCGAGAGCCGAGAGCTTTCTAGACTACTAGGGTTTTCCATGAGTTATTATATATATAATAATCTTACACTTATTTTGTAACAGCTATATAAAAAGTCCTTGTAGCATAGTAGTATTGATATTAAAATTCTCTCTCATTATTTTCTATATTATAATCATATTGTGATAGGAAACCACTAACCATTAAAAGATTGTAGGTTGCAGCCTTTATTCAAATGGGCAATGTGTGAACCCACCAATCACGGAAAACACACATAGAAATAGGGCCTGATCTTTTCTAAGCTTAATATTAAAACAAGACTAATTGCTTAAACTAATGTTAGACGTTCCCATTAATTAACCAATTAATGCTAATCCACACATTTATTAAATTTATAAATTTAATCCAAAAATCAATTCTCTTCTCCTCTAAATGAATCATCTACACTGCTTGTCACTGTGCTTTTGATTTTACCCTATTGGAAAAGCTTGAGTCTTCATTTAAAGAGATGCTAGAATGAGGTAATTTAATACCGGTGATGTATGTCTGTCAACTGATGGGAAGTGTATGTTGGTTCAGTCTCAAAGACCCTGGTCCCAGTTGATTGAGAAGCCAGCAGTTTGTAGTCTGAAGAGAGAACTGTATTGATTGTCAATTAAGAGTTGATTAAAAGTTCAGATGGTACTTTTTACCTTTTAGTTGCTACATGAAAATATATGTCCAACATTTGTTTCCTAAAAAGCTACTGGATCTTTTGATTGTCACTGAACTTTATATTGATGATAAATGGTACAGTTTCTGCTTGATTGCCCGATGTGATGAAATGTTTTTTAATATTAGAAGTGATTATGGCATTTACGTTCTTATACCCTGTAGTTTCTGAGGCAAGTTGCTGATTCTTGATTTATCACTGTTAAGTCTCTTCCTGCCCCAAATAAACTGTTTTTCCATTTGTAGCAAGCGGTGACATGCCTTGTTGAAGTGGATCAATCACCATCAGCTTCAACATTGGAATCATTGAAGCCCTTTTTAAGTTCTATCGTTAAGCCAGAGTTGCTGAAGCACCAAGATAAGGATGTCAAACTTCTAGTTGCAACCTGTGTCTGTGAGATAACTCGGATCACTGCACCTGAAGCCCCCTACAATGATGATGTTCTACAGGTACCTTTAATCCACTGAGGTCATCTGATTATATAAATTGGGTCTTCTTGCTTAAAAACTGTCATTATGCATTTACATGTAGTCAAGGGAAAAGAAAGAATATGGCTGCCTTATAGTTTAGTTGTCCGTCATTGTAATCATTATTTGATCACTTTGTAGGACATCTTTGAGTTGATTGTGGGCACTTTTAGTGGTCTGAGTGATACCAGTGGTCCATCCTTTGG
Organism: Vachellia pachyceras; assembly: GCA_025593235.1. Classification (NCBI taxonomy): domain Eukaryota; kingdom Viridiplantae; phylum Streptophyta; class Magnoliopsida; order Fabales; family Fabaceae; genus Vachellia; species Vachellia pachyceras. The sequence continues at coordinate 5,217 of JANTPZ010011502.1, read as the reverse complement.
CAGGAGAGTTGCTATATTGGAGACTCTTGCGAAATATAGATCATGTGTTGTAATGTTGGACCTTGAATGTGATGTTCTGGTGAATGAAATGTTCAGCACTTTCTTTGCTGTTGCCAGGTTAGTTTATCACAAAATCTTTTTTAGTTGTAATATGTATGGATTTTAATGTAAAGGATAAAAAGTTGGGTTCTTATGAAGCTTTCTGGTATTCCAACATTACAAACTTGATATTTTATTGGTTTCCATTTTATTCTGAATACGGAAGTTTCTTGGCCGCCCATGAAATAATGACATGAATTATAGATATTTAGACAAGATATACGTGTTTGTGTTCTAAGAATGATATTTTGGTAGATAAATCATGTAATATTGCGTGTGATCTTATTGTTTCTTGCTCTTCTTCCCTCTCAGTGCTTTACTACTGTACTGTTTAGTCCTCATTTTTTAACGTATAATATTTAGTATGATGTATGCGAGATGTTTAGCAAATTGTACAAGCAACTATTGTAAGTATCAACAAAAATTTTATCATAGCAGGTTCTTTACTCCTTTGTTTTTAGACATTCAGGTTCTTTACTCTTTGATTGGCTGAGGAGTAGGAAAATATGGTGTAGCAATTGGCTTACGTGTAAAATTTTTCTGTTATTCTTGTTGATTAAAGATTTTATTTGGATTAATGGGTGGTAACAGTACTTCTTGTTTGTTTTTTCAACTCAGAGATGATCATCCAGAAAGTGTCCTGTCTTCAATGCAAACTATAATGGTTGATCTTTTAGAAGAAAGTGAGGATGTTGAAGAGGATCTTTTATGTACTATACTGTCTGCTTTAGCTCGAGCTAAGAATGTAAGTACTGCTTCATTTACTGTTACAAGCAGATAGCTGATGCTCTTACCAAATGAGTCTTTTTGCTTCTGTTCCAATTTTTCATTTGGACATGACTGTGTGAAACTTTAATTCCAGGGTGCTACAAAGGCTGCAAGGAGTCTTGCTATGAATGTTATACAGAAATGTGCAGGAAAACTTGAACCCAGCATTAAACAGCATTTTCTATCATTAATGTCAGGAGATAACAAGCCAGTGGATGATCAAGTTCAATACCATGGAGTCATTTATGATCTGTATTGCTGTGCTCCTCAGGTGCTATCAGGAGTTCTCCCTTATGTGACAGGAGAGCTTCTGGTAATAAGTGATTTACTGGCTTTCCTAATGCATTTTTTTTTGAGTGAATTTCCTAATGCATTTTTTATAGTTTCTAATAGCAGCTTATATTTCCTTTAAAAATGATTAAATGGATTATTGCCAATTGTGATAAAGATGATTCATTATATATTTTTTTCCTTAAGTTTTTATGTCTTTTTGAGATTAAGGTGTGGGAATGCATAAATCTCTAATGCCACACTGCTATGAGTAACGTTTTCTTTTTTCTTTTAAAAAAAATTCCTTGCTGGCATCATTTATATGAGACAAAATTATGAACTTTAGAATGTCACTCAAATTTGATAAACAGATTTTCACTTGTGATTTGGATATTTGCAGACTGACCAACTGGAAACCCGTTTGAAAGCGGTGAATTTGGTTGGGGACATTATCTCTCTTCCTGGGTCTTCCATCCCTGAAGCATTTCAGCCTATATTTTCAGAATTTTTGAAAAGGTTGACGGATAGAGTTGTTGAGGTTCGCATGTCTGTCCTTGAATATGTAAAAAGCTCTCTGCTGTCAGATCCCTTTAGAGTTGAAGCCCCTCAAATAATCTGTGAGTGCATATAAGATGTGGATATTCAGTCTGCCGATCATCAGTTTGTTTGTGTTTACAATTGTAATATATGTGCTAATTTAGTGCTGGTAAAATGTTTTAGCTGCCCTTTGTGATCGGCTGTTGGATTTCGATGAATCTGTTCGAAAGCAAGTAGTGGCTGTTATCTGTGATGTTGCTTGTCATACTGCAAATGCAATTCCTCTTGAAGCTTTGAAACTTGTTGCAGGACGTCTTCGTGACAAATCTGTATGTATACTTCCAATTTTATTTTCTCTTTCTTGTTTTTTTCCCATTTTGGCAGTTCACAATTGCTTGTTTATAGTAATTGATGGATATCCATTTCCCTGTTTTGCTTTGGATTTTCAGAAAGTTGTTAAAAAGTATACCATGAATAGGTTGGCTGAGGTATATAGAGTTTTTTGTGAGAAGAGCTCTGACAGCTCGGTAGATCTCTCTGAATTTGACTGGATTCCAGGGAAGATTCTCAGATGTTTCTATGACAGAGATTTTAGGTAAAGTACCTAATACTCATGCTGCATGAGAATATAATTTTTTTAATTATCTATTTGCATAATTATTACTTTTTCCTAATGATTTTGTTTCCTCCCCCAAAATATGCACTGAGGAAGCATAAACCAGTATTGTTTTATTAACAATAGTAAGCCCTGACCTTACCTAGTTTTTAGCAGTCAATTAAAAGTGAGCTGCAAATTGCTTTAAAAGGTTAACTGCCTGTTCAGAGATTTTTCTGATCAATTCAAAGCTGCATATGGTAGATTTTAGAAGATCCAGAATAATACAATATCTTGAAAGTTTTTGACCTCTTGGGCTTTACTATTCATCTGAGAGCTGTAAAATATCATTTCGGTGCTATCCATATGCTCATGGTAAATAGTTCATGTCAAGTTTGTCTTGAACATTGGCTTTGAAAAGATAATTAAATTCTACACCATTGTCTCTCACAAGGATGGCTAACTTGAAGTGACAAAACATACGTTCGAATGACATGAGTGTTGATTATACTGCAATTCCTGTAATTTAATTTATTTAATTTTTATAAATTTGACCATCGTTACTATTATGAGGAAAAAAGAAAACATTCTGTTGCATCTTTTGGCCCAAGCCTACTTTTTTATTGAGATTAGAGAGCATGTGGAATAGCTTTGAAACTCAATAAAAACTATCCGACCACTGAGGATAACTTATCGTAGCATTTTCAATGCGATGGTGGTGATGACATCCATTGGATTGGTTTTAAGTGAAGAAATCTGTCATAAAATTGCTTGAAATTCTAGCATGCACGATAGCTGATGGTTTGCCAGTCGATTTATCACAAGGCCATTGATCCCCATGTTATCCAGGATCTATCTTTCTGCAAAGTTCTTGCTTTCCCATGTGTTTTTCTGCGCTCCTGTAACTCAAGTTTCCAGTGACTTTATTTTTTCGAGTTTACAATGGATAGAGTTGGTCACTTTGGTGGTGAATGTTACACTAGCGTCCAAGTTAACACTCCTGTTGATCACTATGTGCTGCAGATCAGATATAATTGAATTTGTTCTGTGTGAGTCCCTATTACCAGCACAGTATGTCATTATTGATGTAGTTAAACGTTGGGTTGGGATATTTTCTGGATTTGATAAAGTGGAGGTCAAAGCTCTTGAGAAAGTACTGGAGCAGAAACAAAGGTATGCTTGTGATTGGACTATCATGGATTATCAATATTGATTGGCCATGAAGCTTCAGTTTTTACTGTATCTCTTTTTCTGCAGGTTACAGCAAGAGATGCAGAAATATCTGTCTTTGAGGCAGATGAGTCAGGTAGTGATTTCACAAGTTATAAAGATGATCTAGTTAAAGTATTTGATGAGATAAGACAGTGATTGTGTTGATCTGTAGGACAAAGATGCTCCTGAGGTTAAAAATAAAATTCTGTTCTGTTTCCGTGTAATGTCTCGTTCATTTGCGGACCTGGCAAAAGCTGAAGAAAGTTTCCAAATTCTTGATCAATTAAAAGATGCTAATATTTGGAAGATTTTGGCGAATCTGGTTGATCCAAATACCAGCTTGCATCAAGCTCATTCCAATCGGGTATGATAATGAGAGGCTGATAGACAGTTTTGCAATTGTTTGATATTCTGTTTTGGAAATCATGATTCAAACCAATTCTCATGATTCTTTTCTGAGTAAGAAAATAAAGAAACTGCAGCTTGCATTTCTTTTTGGACTGATTTGGTTATATATATATAAATATATACACACATATGTGTGTTTATAGGACGATTTGCTTAAAATACTTGGTGAGAAGCATCGGCTCTATGACTTCCTGAAGAACTTCTCTGTGAAATGTTCTTACTTACTTTTCAACAAGGAGCATGTAAAAGCGGTTCTCTCAGAAGTTGTTGCAAAAAAATCTACGGAGAATGCAGAATATATACAATCTTGCATGAATATATTGGGGGTAGGACATGTCATTCCAATGTTCTTAGCTTTTTTCACTTGTTTCTAAAATATATAGATTTATTTTTTTATTCTTCATCACAAATAGTACCTCTCACTTTCATCTATATATTTTATTTTTTTTCTTTTTGTGTTTCTTAGCTTTTATCACCATAGTAGGTGGAAAGGATAAATAGTACTCACCCTCTTTAATATTGCTTGAAATGTTTCTAACACTGTTTTATACCTCTTGTTGTTTATTGAAAGGTATCTCTAGGCGAAAAGGGAGGGAATGGGGTAGTAGTGTCATATGAGTTTAGATGCTTGGGTGTTTTCCATGTCCTTCTTACCAATGATCTCATATGTTTGGGTCAATTCAAAGTGTAGCTCTACTTTAGGCTGTATAGTTATGGCCATGGAAATCATAAATACTGGATTTTACCTTCTATAACTTTCATGGTTAACTTTCCTTTGGATAAACTGCAGATAATTGCTCGTTTTTGTCCATTGCTTCTCCATGGCAGTGAGGAGGAACTTGTGTGTTTACTTAAGGACAATGATGACATCATTAAAGAAGGTGTTTTGCATATTTTAGCGAAGGCTGGTGGTACAATACGCGAACAACTCACAGTTACATCAAGGTGCTAATTTTAAAACTGTTATATTTATGTATCTATATTTCATTATAGATTTTGATATCATCTTGTTTTATGCAGCTCTGTAGACCTTATATTGGAAAGACTGTGTTTGGAAGGTAGTCGGAGGCAGGCCAAGTATGCTGTGCATGCACTGGCTGCAATAACAAAGGATGATGGGCTCAAGTCTCTATCCGTTCTATATAAGGTTCCATATGATTAATTTGGAGGTGTTACAAACAGTTTTACTTGGTTTCTATTGTTCTGATTATTCTCTCCTCTCATGCAGAGGCTTGTAGATATGCTGGAAAAGAAAACACATCTTCCTGCAGTGCTGCAGTCTCTAGGATGTATAGCACAAACTGCCATGCCTGTTTTTGAGACGAGAG
>JANTPZ010011500.1:0-13043 GCA_025593235.1 Vachellia pachyceras | reverse complement strand
TCTCCATGTGCAGAGAAAAAATTTGGGTCCTCCAACTTTTCTTCCCACATGGGTTTGAGGTAAAACTCGACTGAGGCTGTTATAATCACAGCGCCATGCTGAAAGCACAACTATGCAACATATTTGACAATTATATCAGAATCAGTCAAGTTGCTTGAAAAATACTGATTAATAAAATGAATGATGAGAAGAAAAAAATTCAAACTCTTCTTGTTTTATATTTTGTTAAATTTACAACGAATTTCGTTTTAGCATGTGTTTGAATTAGCTTTTGAAATATAGCTTTTGGAGAAAAAAATTGATAGAAATGATTTTAAAAACTAAATATTGGAGAATAATTTTTTAAAAGATAGGAAAACATAGCCTTCGGAAAAACTGTGGTTCCCTCCCCAAAAAACCATGGTTTTATTGCTAGAAAACAAATAGAATGTTTCAGTGAGTCAAAAGAAGCTATAATTTTGAGGATTAAAAGATATTTTAGATTTTAAAAGATAATTTTACACAAATCGAGATAAAACTTATATCTGATATACATAAAATCACTTAAAAAATTATTCAAACATCCCCAAGTTTACTTTTAAAACCATTATTAATGAAGTTTTTTTTGTATAAACCATCCGGTATCCTGGGTTCATTGCCCGCCCCAGACTAATCCGGACCCCCCGCGCGGAGACCTTACGGAGATAGCGAGTACCGATGGTACAACCTCTTTGAGATTGCGTTAATTATTGCGGCTGTCATTCGCCAGAGTTCGAACCCTCACTCTGAGGAATGCTACTGCCTTTACCAACTCTACCAAACGTCCATTGCTTTGAACCAATCAAGTTGGTTGAGGAAATTTATTGCAAATTGATAAAGTGATACCACTTTTTCCACAAGTCACGTTAATGTTGGGCCCTGACATAAATATGGCTTTTTGGAGGGGATGGGAAATTTTTTAAATTGAATTTAAAAATAAAAAAATTACAAAAGTAGGGTTAAAAGTTTTTAAGTAAGTTTTATTACTCTTTCATCTCATATCTCTTTTTATTAAAATTTTATAATCTCACCTTTCTAATTTCTTAAAATTCAATTTATACAAAAATTTTAACCAAGTTTTTCCACAAGTAAGGCACAAAATCTAACTTCTAGGTCATCAACCAACTCACTTAGTTACCCAAAGATTGTTTTGGTCTATGGCTTGAGATTCCCTAATTTCAATTCATTCGCTTTTAAGCATGCTTTTTTCGAATCTTTGTTAGCTTCGTTTTTAATTAGTTTTCTAGAATTTTTTGTTGTTGTTATTGCTTTCTAAGAAATGGAGATAAAAATATGTTGGGCTTGGGAAAAAACTAGAGAACAAAAAGCAAGATCGGATCGATTAGAATATTTAGGTCAGAAACCGTAGAACTGGTTCTTAGTCTGATCGACCCATCCAACTCGATCAAACAGGCAGGCTGATTGGTTTTTTTTTAAAAAAACTTAAAAGTTAGAATATTGAAAAAATAGAACCAAAGTTGGAAGATGTGGTTCATTAATTTTTTTTAAAAAAATTATAGTAACAAACCTAGCATTTAATTCACTATTTTTTATTTAATAAAATTTACTCATGAGGAAATAAGATAAAATTAATTCATTTTAACCCAATTATTTTTATTATTGATATTTAATTAAACTCTTAAAATTTTAAAATATGGGTAAAATAAAATAATATTATAAGTTTTACATACTAATTTTTATAAAATAAAATATAATATATTAGATTATATTATTTTAATATAGTCAGTGTAACTTTGATTTAACCAATCAACCCTTGAACCACTTTCTTACCCAGTTCAATGGCTAGTTCGATTTTTTCAACTTAAAAAAAACTATATATTCTTAAAGCTAAGAATATCAAGTTTTTTGAATTGAAATAAAAAAAAAATGGAATAGCCCTTATAACCCTAGGTCTTCAGTAATCTTCATGCCATGAGCTCTAGCTTCATCTCTTGGTCTCTCCCAGTGAACACAGTATGAGAGAGGTTGGTGCGAAGTGAACGATGGAGGAAGGTGTTTGTACGTGAAGATAAAAGAAGCAGTGCTCATCAAATTGATCAACGGCCCCAACCTACTAAATCTGAAATGTGAATGGTTCATTTTAAGCTCAACAATTTTTAATTGAAAAAAAATATTATTTAAAAACATAATAGTTAAGAGACTAACTTTATTTTTTATTCTGTAATTATTAAACTAAGCGATTCTTATTTTGATCAGCTTAGCCCAAGGGCATGAGAGATTTAAATAAAACTAGTAAACTCATCAGGAATTTTTTTTTTACATGAAGTGGCTTACCCCTTGTACCCTTAATTATGGTTTTCTCATTCTATTATTTGTACTTCCATAGCCTAAAAAATATTGCAGTGCATCTGTTGTAACATAACCTAAGCGAAAAATAGATGTCTAACATGCACAAGGAGACAATGGTTACACTGTTGCATGTTTCGACAAGTCTGATTATAGTTGGGCCACCACGACATTAAATTTGGGCCACCATGACATTAAATGAAATACTAAAAGATCTGAGTACTTTGGAAGTTTTTGCCCGAGGCTTGATTTTCTTAAATAATGATTTGTTTTATGGCGTTGGTGAGAATGATTTCGCTTTTGCAATCTGGTTCACTACCACAAGGCCAAACCTTGACTGTGATGTGTATTGTGTAATATCCAGATTTTCAATATTAAGAATACGAGGCTACAGGTGTAATCAAATATTAACTAGAGGTCAGATAAAGTAGTGGAAATCCAAGGAATCTAGATGTGCTTGCCATCTTGAGTAATGTGTACACGTTCTTTTTGGTGTACTAACAACGCTCTGTTGGCCAAAAAAGAAATCTGTGTAGGATTATCGATTTTAAGGAAGGTGGCTTCCTTAGAGCAGTTCTGGGTGGTTAAATTGTGTAATCTAGTGAGTCTCAGATTTTTAAAAATGGATTGGAGCTATAGTCTAGACATGGAAGTTATGGAAAGGAATTTTGCTAGGAAAAGGACTTGGTGGAAGTTCATCTTTCCTTTTCATATACATTTTGTTTGTTCACCCAAATCCGGGAGTGTTCTTTTGCTTCGGTTTGGTGTTTTATCTAACACGCTTTGCATTGAATCTAGAGCATCATGCTCCTGCCTTTGTCAGTTCAAACTAGATTTCTGCTTTGTATCGAATCTAGAGCATCATGCTTTCTGGTTTGCTTCATGCCATGACTGTGGTGCAACAATATCAGAACCATTTTGTTATTTATTTCCAACGTGAATTAGACCTGTCTTGCCTGTTGCACAGGCTCTTGGCACCTTCAAAGCTTCTTGTGTTTGGTTTCTGCATGGAAACCAGATTGCCCTTTGTCTAATATTTCTATTCATCATCTTTAAGGCCAGGATCTCTGCTTTCGGTTTACCTATGGAATATTAAACAGAAGCTATTGCTCATTCGATAGCTGAGATCTTTGAGAGTTCATTGGTTATGATAAACAAACATTTTTTTTACAAATATCTAAATAATTTATTTTATCTCTATGGATTAGTTACTACTAATCTAGCTCTACATTAAGTACTACCTCCCATCCCAAATATTAAACATCAATTTGTAATTTATCCTTATGTGTTGCATGTAACAGGGAATCTCCATCAAAGCACGGTTCTAATACACATAATTAAAGAGGATATTTTAAGGAAACAAATACATTTATTACAAGTAGTTTAACTAAGTTTCTTAATATCCCCAAATTAGTTATGTAAAATGAAGAAAGGTAGTAATAGTGTTCACTCTTGATGAAACATAACTACTGCAGCTAACTTTTTAATACTCAATGCAACAAATGAGACCTGCACTTCGTTTTCTTCAAAATTAAGGACCTTCACTTGTTTGGAATAAACCACAAAATTTCATGGTACCTCATTGAGCAATAGATAAATTAAGCCCGTCAATCTTTTCGAAGTAATTTGATCCGACGATCTTGTGAGCAGGCAAACTGTTTTGCACAGGGTCAAACAAACTTCAAGTAACTTTAGAGGATTCTAATTCAACGTAGTCAACACCCACTTAATGTAGAGTGAAAATGGGCAAAATACCACAATTGTAGTAAGCTTTCATGAACACTAAGGTTTACAGGTAAGCAACTGACACATTCAGCAGGGTAGAAACCAAATTTTCATAGTTAAGAGTTCAATCCTTTGGAACCCAATTCTTCAATGAACAACGCATTCTTGAACAAATTCACATTATTTTCCACGATCACATCCCCTTCACTCCAATTGAAAGGGAAAAAAGAGATAATCATATTACAGAAACTTCTACAAGACAAGGTGGGTGGAAGCATGCATTGGTGTTAAATTATACATGAAACAAAAACATAAAAAGGGAAACACGTCATCTAACTAGCCATGGGATGATTAGAGATATACTCAATAGCAAGATGACACGAATCAATCCTATCAGCTTCCTTGTCTGGGATCTCCAGCTTGAACTCCTCTTCTAGAGCCATCACAATTTCCACATTGTCCAAGCTATCACCCAAATCTTTCTGGAAATGTGCATCTGGAGTCACCTGAGGTTCATAGAAAAAATAATAACTCACATAATGTATCTCCTTGCCTTCATGATTACAGTGTGCACGAATGCTACGTGACCAAAAGGCAAAATGGAAGGACTGGGTGAACAATTTTAGCCAGTGAGAAAGAGGACGGACATTAAATTACAGAGGGAAGCAACTCTAATAACTCTGTTGATAGATATGTGGATGAATAAGTAGAAAAAGGTAGATCTACAATGAAAATTATTAGGATATGTCATCAATGTAAATAGTAGAGAATCAAATATCTTTCCATTAGGATATTATTACGTCATTATAAGCCATTAATGCCTAGGCTCCTACTCATGTATATACATCCCTTTCCTGATTATGAACAGATATGATTTTATTCCAAATTACTCTTTGAACTTACATGGTATTAGAGCAAAGCCTTCAATTTTTTTCCCTCCTACACTCTTTCTGTCTGCCGAGAATGCGTCTACCAAGGGGTTTTTGGATCGACCTCTCCCCGTCACACGCGCCTCATAGGGAGGTTCAGAAGGCTTCGATCGGTCGTTCCCCAAAGACTCATCATTCGATGAACGCGTGGGTGTCATGCACTGTCTAGAGTTTCGGCGCCTTGTCACGTGCCACTTCGTTTCGGCAAGTTTCCAACAACACTTCACCTAGTTGGCATTGTCTCATCATTTCCGTCCTTTCCCCAGTGGTTTCATGCTCTGGTTTGGTCACTTTTCTCTGCTTTCATGCTCTCGTCATTTACGTGCCTCTTTGGTTGTTCTTGTACCATTTCTTGTTTCTGTTGTTGTTGGCCATTGTTTGCATCATACAATGACTTGTGGGATTTTAATTAAGCCCCTGGTGTGACTGTTCGGATTTTCACCGCTAGAGTGGTTGACGCTTTTCTTGCTCCATTTATTTTGGTTTGAACGTTTGTTGGTCACTTGTCCCTGGTGTAACATACGGTCTAGCTTTGTTGGTTTGAGTGTTGTATGTCAATTGCTCAAATTTGTCTTGGAGTATTTTATAGATGCCAATTTCTTTGCATCATTTGATGATATGGTTATAGTTTCTGCTATGGAGTGTGCATAGTTGGTTAAGTATCGTGAGTTGTAGGTAAATACCCCATTTTTTTGTGGTCTCATGGCAATAGGTAATACCAATACATGTCTTGTGACTTCTAAGAAATGGATCATAGATTCAGATGCTACTAATCACATGACAGGTAATCGTAATCTCTTCTCCACTTATAACTCACATGCCAACCCATCAAATATTACCATTGCTAATGGTTCTGATTCACGTGTCCTTGGTTCCGATACCGTTAGTGTCACTCCTATTCGATTATACTCAATATTAGATGTACCTGACCTAGTTTTAATCTTCTTTCTCCTAGCAAGCTTACTCATACCTTTAACTGTTGTGTCTCACTTTTCCCTGATAAAGCAGCTCTACACATAACTACCAATTCGGTATTTCATGAACGCACAAAACATATTGAGATTGATTGCCACTTTGTCCGTGAGAAGATTAAGGAAAATTTTATTTCTACAAGACATGAGGTCTAGAGATCAACTAAGGGATGGCTACCTTTTGTAACAAGTTGGGCATGATAAACATCTATGCTTCAACTTGAGGGGGAGTATTAGGATATGTCATCAATGTAAATAGTAGAGAATCAAATATCTTTCCATTAGGATATTATTACGTCATTATGAGCTATTAATGCCTAGGCTCCTACTCATATATATCCCTTTCCTGATTATGAACATGTATGATTTTATTCCATATTACTCTTTGAACTTACAAAAATAAGGCATGCTAGCCTTGTAAGACTGCACTTTACTTTGGGTTCTGTAGAAGTATTCAAATCCTTTAGTAAAAATAATCTAGTATCACCAAAAATCATCTATTGAAGAGAAAAGATAACATATCAATTATTATCCTTCCACAAGTAAAACTCTAAACAAACATTGGCTCTAAAAGGCTTCATTGTCCCTTTGTGAGTCCAAGGGGAACACTACAACAAAAAATAGTTTGGGAGGCCACAGAAAATCATTATTTCCAGAAGACTACTAGGTGGGAAAAACTTCTGGTTAAAAACTTCTGCATTCCATTATAGCCATAGCCGCCAAAGGCTTCCAAATGCAACACTCACAAAACCATTGTACTCAATATCGTGTAAAAGGTCCAAGATCACTGGATACATCCACTATATTTAAGAGATCATGTCTTAACCATTTTTATAAATTACATGCAACCAGGCGCAGGGAAAGAAAATTTATGAAAACATCAGAAAACTATTAGATTTTAAAGTGCAGGTATTTAGACTTTCAGCTTTAACTCCTCACTGTCCAAAAACCAAGTTCAGAAGTTGCAAAAAGCAAGGTCTTTGGTAACCTTCATGCTCAGAAAATAATATAGAAATGGTTTTTGCATATCAGTCAAGTGAAATACATTTTTATGTTTTCGTTTTTCTATGTAAATATGAAGATGTAGCCTCATTTGCAAATATTTGATACTTTTTGGTACTTTTGGAAATGTTCTAAAAACTGGACCAGATATTGAACCATCAATGTCAATGGGTCATGAGTTTAATGGTTCACCCAGTTCAATTGGCGATCGAACCAATGACATGATAACTAAATTTAAAAATAAAATTATATCATGTAAATAACAAAAGATATAAGAATTACTTAGTTGGGTCCGGTTCTCTCTTTCTCCATATCCTATTGCTCTCCTCTCTCATTCTCTCCTCTTCCCTCTTCTTTCCTATTCATTTTACAATAATGCATATTATATATATATATATATATTAATATATGGATAGGAAATAAAAAATCAAATTGTTAATTAACATAAAATTAAACTTCAATAGTCCGATTTCATGGTTAGTTAATGAGAGTATTTTTCAGAAGAAAAAATAAGTTCTTCTCTCGAAAACCTAGTCAAGTTTCTGGCTCAACAGCCAATTAAAAACAATTTAAATTAGTCCACCCACAAAAACTGGTCTAAGCATGAAACCAAGATGTTTATAATATTAGGGCAGGCGCTGGTTAAACTGGTCCAACCATCTGTCCGGTTCTCAAAGCATTGATTTCACAACAATCCTCTCAATTTATTAATCATATACAATTGTTTTAGACAAAAATCAATCTTATACAATTAACAACAGCTTTTATTATGTGTGTGTGTGTTTTGTGAATACCAATTTTAGATGTCAACCCTCAGTATCACACCTTCTAAAGAAATAAGGCCATAGTACCACTAAATGCGCTTGTCCTGATGAATAAAGGCATACTATACACATCAGCTAAAATTTATATTCAGGGTTACGCATAATATATTTCCAATAGCCATACTTTATCAACCTTCTCTCTACGTGAAAAGAGGTAAAAAAGAAAAAAGAAAAAGCGACTGAGACCTCCCTGAGCACCGTAAGCAAATTACTTCATATTGGAAAAGAAAAGGTGTTATTTCACAAAGTTATTCCTGTCAACAGTTCCAACTACATTATTATTTATGTTGCATGTAAGCCATCTATTACCATAAAGAAACAAGAAAAAATGAAGGAAAGCATCAGCACAGGAGGGCTGTATCAAAGAAAGAGAAACCATTCAAAAGACAAAATGAGAGTCTGTCATAGTAGATTTTTTTTCCTTTCAACTAAATGTTAATGAATAGCTAAACGAAACAACCTGATGAGACGAGCTAAAAAGGTTTCAAATTTAGTAAAACGTGTCAAACGTAGTTTGCTTCAATAGAGGACGATGCAGTATGCCATCACAAGGTCTCCAATTAAAACCTCCAAAGGCAGCAAAGTTCATATGTTCTAAAATGTACTGAAAGACATACAAACGGTTCAGTAGTCCAGTGCTCTCAGAAATGATGGTTATCTCCAGTCACACAGATATGAGTAAGCAAAAGTTTCCAAAAAATTACAAGGGGATGTCAAACATAACCCTAAAATAGTACAACCACCAAAATAATCTTCATGTCAGAAATTTTATGAATCGATTCATCTATATACCTAAAATTACCGAAGAGAGAAAACACATTGAATTTAAGGTTAAAAATCAGATGGAAGTCAGACTGAGAGGTGCAGCAGATGAACCAAAATATTTATCACCACATCGCAGTCGACACATTTCACCTAACCTTAACCAAATGCAGTCGAAAATTTCACCCCATGTGCCCTATTTACTTGAACTGCATTATTCACTTGTCACATCTAATCTCAGAAATGAGAAAGTGATCACAATTCAATCGATTTCCAGCAGAATAATATTTACCCAACTCGCTCATTCAATTAAGATCTTCTAAAAAAACCTTTCAATTTATTTCAGCCCGATTCAGATAGTACCCGTACGGCATCACCCCATAAAAAATAAATCGACAGATTTAAGATTCTGACTTCACATTTCTCTTTTCTCATATTAATCCGAAGCATATAAGATTAAAAATCACAATGAAGCTAGTGAAGGGATGAGAGTGAGACCTTGGAAGGATCGAGCTTGGGGAAATCTTTGAGAACAGAGAGGACTCTCTCGGTGACTTCTTGTTTCGTGATATGATCATCGTGCGAAGACATGGACCGGAAGAAACCATTAAAGAGCTGCAATTTTGGAGCGGCAACAGGAAGGGTTTGCACCGGAACTTTGACATGGCGAAGTATGGCTGCTCTGAGCGCCATTTCAGAACTGGACTGAGGACTGCTTCGGCTGCGTCGGCCTTCAGTGTGCAAGCTGGTTAAAGGGCTTCCCTCCCTCCCAAAAACCATTCTTACTAAGATAAAATTCCTCTCATATATTTATCTTAAAATTTATGTCTGTTCTCCCAACGAACTATCCAAATAAGCCCAAAGTCAGAGGCAGGGCATGGAGAGTGATCCAACAGGGCCAGGAGCTGCTCACATGCTTTCAAAAATGATACATTAAAAATTTTTTAAAAAGAAAAATTAACTGATTTTTGTCGTGGTATTTATACTAAGTTATTACTAAAAAAAGGAAAATGAAAGATAAAGTATCTCGAAATAGTAAATCCCATAATAATGATACGAAATTTAAAATTTCAGAGTGATGATAGTTCATCACGCATCTTTAGCAAAGTTTAAAAAAATGACCTGAATAACCCTGTAACCTGTAAAGGCAGCACTTTACAATATTTGATTTGGTGAGAAATTAGTGGACTTCATTTGAATGAATCATGAGTTCATTCGAATGAAAGTCACTTTTTAAACCGCACAAAAAAGAGTGCGGTGTAGAAATGATGCTTTCTAAAACGGTTTAAAAAGTCCAGATTCATTCGAATAAGTTTTAAGTTCACAAAAAAACGGTTTAGAAAGTCTAATTTTAAATCGCTATAACTTCTTCATTTGATCTCAAAATTTGACAAATGATCTATGATTGGAAAGCCCTTTGAGTCTACTTTGAAATGTGAAGAGTTTGAATTCAATTGGATATATGTTTTAAGAGATATCATCAAAAAATCGAATATATATTAAGAATAAACGTGTTCTTGATATATGTTCAATTTTTTAATTATATCTCTCAAACAAAAAATCTTATGATTGTGAAACCTATTTTATTTGAAAGTAGACTCAAAGGGCTTTTCATCAATATGTCATTTGTTAAATTTGAAGTTCAAACAAAGAAGTTACAACGTTTTGAAATTTAGACTTAAAACAGTTTAGAAAGCGTGATTTCTAAACCGTAGCTAGGAAAAATGATTAAGCAACGGTTTAGAAAGGAGGCTTTCTAAACCATTCATACCAAAAACGGTTTAGAAAGTCCATATTTATTTGAATGAGTTTTAAGTTCATGAAAAAAATGGTTTAGAAAGTCTAACTTTAAAACACTGTAACTTCTTCATTTGATCTCAAAATTTGACAAATGCATATGGTTGGAAATTTTTTTGAGTCTACTTTCAAATGAGATCAGCTTGAAATTAATTGGATATGTGGTTTCAGAGATATCATAAAAAACCGAATATATATCAGGAATAAACGTATTCCTGATATATGTTCAGTTTTTTGATACTATCTATGAAACCACAAATCATATGACTGTGAAATCTATTTCATTTAAAAGTAGACTCAAAGGGCTTTCCATTGATAGGTCATTTGTTACATTTGGAGTTGTAACGAAGAAGTTACAACGTTTTGAAGTTTATGTTTTCTAAACCGTATTTTTTAGATACTGTTTAAAAAGTAGTAGCAACCTTCATTAGAATGAACCCATTGGTTCATCCGAATGAAGTCCCCCACTGCTTTATAAACTATATTTTTTAGATACAGTTTAGAAAGTGGTCTTCATTTGAATGAACCCATGTGTTCATTCAAATGAAGTCCACTTCTTCCTAGTTTAGAAAGGTCTTCATTTGAATGAACCTACGGTTCATTCGAATGAAGTCCCCCACTACTTTCTAAATCGCACCTAAAAATGCAGTTTAGAAAGTAGCGGTGGCCTTTATTCGAATGAACAATCTGTTCATTCGAATGATGGCCCCTATTTTCTAAATTAGGAAGAAGTTGACTTCATTTAAATGAACCTATGGGTTCATTCAAATGAAGGCAACTTTCTAAACCGTATCTAAAAAATGCGGTTTAGAAAGTAGTGTGGGATTTCATTCGAATGAATAGACTATTCATTCGAATGAAGGCCACCACTACTTTCTAAATCGCATTTTTTAAGTACAGTTTAAAAAGTAGTGAGGGACTTCATTCGAATGACTCATGGGTTTATTCGAATGAAGGCTGCTACTTTCTAAACTAGGAAGAAGTGGATTTCATTTGAATGAACCCATGTGTTCATCGAATGAAGGCCACTTTTTAAATCGCACCTAAAAATGCGGTTTAAACAGTGGTGGTGCCTTCATTCTAATGAATCATTTTTTCATTCGAATGAGGGCCCCTATTTTCTAAATTAGGAAGTAGTGGACTTCATTCAAATGAACCTATGGGTTCATTCAAATGAAAGTCACTTTTTTAACTATATCTAAAAATATAGTTTAGAAAGCAATGTGAGACTTCATTCCAATGAACCGATGGGTTCATTTGAATGAAGGCTGCAACTACTTTCTAAACCGTATCTAAAAAATATTGTTTACAAAGTAGTGGAGGATTTCATTCGAATGAGCCATGTGTTCATTTAAATGGATGCTGCTACTTTCTAAACTAGGAAGAGGTAGACTTCATTCGAATGAACCTATGGGCTCATTCAAATGAAGACTACTTTCTAAACCGCACATCAAAAAATGCGGTTTAGAAATTAGTATTGGACTCCATTCGAATGAACCATGGGTTGATTCGAATGAAAGCTCTTACTTTATAAACTTCTAATGAATGCAAACTCATTTGAATGAACGTAAACTCATTTGAATGAGTTTTAGTCTTTCTAAACCGTATCTAAGAAAAACGGGTTAGATAATCTAAATTTTAAAATGTTGTAACGTTTTTGTTTGAACTCCAAATTTAACAAATAACCTATTAATGGAAAGCCCTTTAAGTCTACATTCAAATGAAATAGGTTTCACAACCACAAGATTTGTGGTTTGAGAGATATAATAAAAAAGATGAAGATATATTTGGAATAATTTATTCCTGATATATGTTTTGTTTTTTTATGGTATCTCTTAAACCATATATCCAATTTATTTCAAAATTATCTCATTTGAAAGTAGACTCAAATAGCTTTCCAACCATAGGTCATTTGTCAAATTTGGAGATCAAATGAAGAATTTATAGTGTTTTGAAGTTAGACTTTCTAAACCGTTTTTTGTAAACTTAAAACTCATTCGAATGAATATGGACTTTTTAAACTATTTTTCATATAAACGGTCTAGAAAGCATCCTTTCTAAACCGTAGCTTAAAGAAGGCTTTCAAAACTGTTTTTCCTAGTTACGGTTTAGAAAGCATACTTTTTAAACCATTTTAAGTTTAAACTTCAAAATGTTGTAACTTCTTCGTTTGAACTCCGAATTTAACAAATAAACTATCGATGGAAAGCTCTTTGAGATTACTTTCAAATGAAATAGGTTTACCAACTATTAGATATGTAGATAGAGAGATATCACAAAAAACCAAACATATATCAGGAATATGTTTATTCCTGATACATGTTCGATTATCTGATGATATCTCTTAAACCACATATCTAATTGCCTTTAAACATGTCTCATTTGAAATTAGACTCAAAGGGCTTTTTAACCATAGGTCACTTGTCAAATTTGGAGATCAAATGAAGAAGTTACACCATTTTAAATTTAGAGATTTTAAACCATTTTTACTTGAACTTAAAACTCGTTCAAATGAACTTAAAACTCATTTGAATGAATCTAGACTTTCTAAACCGTTTTTCCTATAAACACTTCAGAAATGATGCTTTCTAAACCGTTTTTCCTAGCTACGGTTTAGAAAGCACGCTTTTTAAACCGTTTTAAGTCTAAACTTCAAAACGCTGTAACTTCTTCGTTTGAATTCCAAATTTATTTAATGACCTATCGAT